>VZRV01007534.1:484518-574518 GCA_013398115.1 Falcunculus frontatus
GGGTAAAAAAAAGAAAGAAAAATCATCCTATGCCAAGCCCAGTCAAAATGCATTATTAGGGTGTCCAGGAAATTATAGCTTGTGTCCATTAGTCCTTTCAGGGTTAATATTGATGCAGATATTATTTCTATCCACGGTACCATTTATTTGAAATATTATGACTGGGAGTAGCTGCAGCAGTGAATCAAATCAATTGATAGAGCAGTTAGCCCCGCAGTCAAGGCTGCCTTTACACCGTGCAGTGAGCATGAAATATTATGGAGATTGTTCTTTAAAGTGATCACTTTATCATCATTTGTCTGCAGCCCAGGCTATTCCTTCCTGCCTGGCTTCCCTGTTGGGTTGGAGCTGTCATAACTCAATCAGCCGTATAATGCTGTTCATAGCACCTCCGGAGCAGGTATTGAACCTGTCAAGGGCCACTGAGGGAATTATACTTATCCATTTTGACAGCTAGCAACACCACTCTGATATTTATGTCAGTTTATATATGTATGATATGTATTTCTTAAATGTAATTAGAAGCCTGTTTGTGTGTGATATATCTGGATTGCCCAGAGCTGCCCATGATTAAGACATTGATTTCTAACCCTGTGCATTACTGGAGAAGGGAATATGACAAGCTCCATCACTCAGGGGGTGCAGATAACCTCTTCTGTCTATATACATCATATGAAATTGTCACTATTGTTTATCTGTTCCACAAAGTTGACTACAAAGCAACTGTTATTTTAGTTTGCTAAATAAACTGAAAGACTGTAAACGAAACCATCATCCCTGTGCCTCCAGAGCACTCGTGTTTTGCAGCTCAGTTACTTGGAAGGCAGAGCACACTCTGAAGGCTGAGTGAAGATCACCATCATGTTTGCTATGTCACTTGTTCTCATAGGCAGCCAAAGCATAACACTTGGATTTAAAGTGACATTTTTGTATATATCCTACCTGCCTGGTAATAAAAAATACCCTGTATTTCCATTAAAAAGGGAATAATGACTTATATGGACAAACAAAAAACCAAAGCTCCTTCAAAATCTACCACCTCTTCATGCTTATTCATGTATTTTGTTACGGTTTCAGAATGGGATTGTTACACAAAATAGTTAGTGTATGTAGGATCAGCCTCCTAACTTTTTTCCATTTTAATATCCCACTGGTTTGAGGGGATTATACTTTCTAAATCAATCCTCCTTTCATTGTATAATTAATGCTGAAGCAATTTTTGGTTTATCTTTGTTGGTTTTAAAGTTTCAAAACATATATGTAGGTATTTCTGAATTGTACCTTAGACAACTTACTTTCTCTGGTTGACAGAGCATAATCTGTGTACATCTATTGAAAATTCCTACTTTTATAGTTTAAGAAAAAGTAAAATAGTTTTGTTTGAGGGTTTTTCAACTCTATGCTCAGGTTTTACCTCCATTTCCCTCCAAAACATTATCTCCTTCTGGATATAGCTGGGGTCAAAGGTTTCAAATTTGGATAGACTTCAAAAAAGCATCTGCATTAGATTATGTTTTGAAAAATTCTCTCCATAGCTCCAGTTTAACAATACAGGATTCTAAGGAAATTTCAATGCATTATTTTAGAGGATCAGAACTTCCATGTCTCTAGTTTTAACAACAGAAGTGGACACATTAAGCTGTCACCCATCATCAATAGAAATCCTCATGTGAAGATGCCTTGAAGCTTCCTGAGATCAGAGATTAGGGTAAATTGCATGATCCTATTCCTGTTTTCTTAAATCGGTAACAGATGAATTCAAGAAAAACAAGGAGCCTGCAAATGCTGCTTACAAATAGATGCTAATTTATTTAAGTAAAACTACTTTCTGGAAAAACTTCCATTGCAAACTTAACATTACATTAACTGCAATTCATTTTGAGATTTGGGTGCTTAAATGAACTAGAATCTCAGTGAAACACAGAAACAACATTAAAAGAGTCCAAAGGTTTGATCTGAAGCTCTAGACATATATTTGGGACAGATTCTTAGAAAGTAATCTGGAAAATACCTATTTCACTGACTCTGCATGGAAAACCTGGTTCTTTTCTCACAGAAGCCAAAAGAAACCAAAAGCGACAGTCTGGCATAGACAACACACAAGCATTCAAGCTTAATATCATTCAGATGTCATTGCTCTGACCTTCCCTTAATAGAATCCAAAGACCTCTGTAATCCAAAGATCTGTGATGAGAGATGGGTGGTTTAAATCATATGCTTCCAATGTAACTCTTCCAGATTGTTTAATTTATAATGACAATGGAAACATATAATTTTGTTTTCTGAGTTACAGCATGATGTGCCTGTAGCTGATAACTTTTATGTAACTAGAAAAAAAGGAAAAGGAAAAAAAAAACAAGAGAAAATAATATTCCTCACCTCTGTGAAATAAGAGGGTTGTGTAAAATGTATTTTATTTCTGATTTATCACACAGAACCATGACAGAGTAAAATAAAGTGCAGCCAGGAAAGCAAATAAAATTAGTATCATCTAACAACAAATTAGTATTTGAATCTAAAGAATTAAACTTTAGTTGGAATAAATCTGAAAAGCTTGGTCATAACTTTTGTTGAGCTACATCAGCCATTGTAAGCAAGGGTTGTGCCATTAGAAAATAGTTGTATCAGTCAAGGGCATAATCCCACCAGTTCTATCTGGCTGCATCAGCCTGAGAGACAAATATTTACACAGCCTATAGTGCTAAATGATAGTGACCTCAGTGACCAGATGGCACAGTCCATACAATTACTATCAGCTGCCCCCAAAATATCTCCAGCTAATTAAGATCTACTTTCCTACACGTCATTATGCCAGTTCCAGTTTGCAATGCATTTTTACAATAAGTAGATGATCTAAGATGCAGTTAGAAGGAAAACCACAAAACTCACTGAGGGCAAATTGCACATGGTCTTTCTTTCATCCTCATAAGAGAAACCTTCACATTATTTTTGTTTTAAAAATGCTTTTCCGAAAATGACTCCAACTTTTGAGCAAGCAAACGGAGTATCCTGGTTCTGCCACATAAAGATAAGGACATATCAAACTTGAGAGTTATTACTAAGTCTTTGCATGCTGAAAAATTTTCTTCTTCCTTCCAAAACTTTCCAAGATAATTGTAAATGCACCTTTTATACAGCTAATGGGATTAGGATCCTTCTAGTTTTGAACATGGGAACTGTTTAACAGTGTACAGAAACAATTCATAAGGGAGAAAGAGGAACCATTAACTAACACATATAACACAAAATTTAATTTTTAACATGTCTACATCACACCTCATAGTTTTTGATTTCTTTGATTTGACTACCTATGCAATTAGCACTTCTGTGGGGAAGATAGGTGCATAGAAATAACAAACTGTCTCAGCTGGAAATGGCCTGAACACCAGTGTTAACTGAAAGCACCACCCCTTCTTTAATAACAGTGATCAAGACTCTCTTTTCACATCTCCACAAAGGCAGCTCACTTCCAGCAGCAGAGCTTCCCTGAAACATTGCTGGTTTGGAGCTGATGCAGAGCATAAAGTCCCCAGCAATGAATCACCCTGGTTAATTCCATGCTTGCATGGAAAATCAGACAATTTCATACTGGTAAGTTATTCAACTGCCATAAATTATTGTGCTGCATATAATATTTATGAGGCATTTTGTATCTTTAAAGCACTGTACAAAGACTATAAATGAAAATACGGTAGGAATTCCTATTTCTGTTCATATGAGGAAAGAGATGCAACTGAGTCAACAGCACAGCTAAGAGGAAAATTCTGATTCCCTGTCCTGAATTTTTCCAAATAGTCCTAATAAAGGCTTTTCTTGGGCCACAGCTGAACTTTACAGATAAGCTGAACTTTATAATGGTGCCTCAACAAAGATACCCAGTGCTATTTCAAATGCACTTGGGGGAAGCATCATCTCCCCCAGTTCCTGCTACAAAATAGCACACTCTCATGGCCTGCACATCCATGGATTTCTCAGACAACACAGGACATTTCAAGGGCTACAGACACCTACGGTTTGACAACTGAATTAAACTTTCTGTGCCAATATCTTGTGTCACAATAGCAAATTCCTGAGTATGCTGAATACAGCAGTACCAGTTTTAAGACAGCCCCAAGCCAATACTAATGAGCCAAACACTTCGAATCCTAATTATGTGCAAGAGCAGATATAAGAAATCTTATTCAAAATTCAGAAAAATCCAAACTGTACCTTTCTGTTTACAAATCATTATCCTGTATGGCTTGCAGCATTCATTCCAAAGAAAAAATAAACTTTGAGTGTTCTTTCTAACTGCAAAAATCTCATTCAAAATTTCTACATAAATTGTTGAAGGAAAACCTAACCTTAAAAAAAAATTGCTTTGCAAAACTGTGAGTTTTTAATGATAGAATTGCACTCAAGATTTAGATCTGAACTCAAAAATTTGGATCTGTTATGAGCACAAGTGAGTAGATTACAGATTTGAACACTGGGAATGGTAGATATCCAAACAAATATATGCCAACATATGCTTGAAGAGCAGCCTCTGTGCTGGGCAGATCAAGGTCCAGGAGCCAAGAGACAAAGCTCTTGCTACCTCAGAAAGAGAAGCCTGGCTGCAGGGCTGAAACCTCCAGTTTCTGACCAGCACAGAAGGAATGGGGCAAGAGGAATATCAAGCAGGGCTCAGAGCAGGACCTGGCAGGAGGCCTGCATGGTTTCTGGATGAAGGGAGCCAGGAAAGCAGCTTCCAAGATCTTCCATCCCCTCATCCCCCAGTCTGTGTGACACAGCTCATGCAGCAGCCTCTGGCACAGCCATGGCAGGGTTACTCTGTCACTGAACACTTAACTGTCACAGGGTTGTGAAGAATAAAACTTCTGGCAAAAGAAGAAATTCTGCATTCTATTAATCCCACGCAAATTAGTTTTCCATAATGTCTGGCAATTTTTTTTGGATGCCATAGTCTGTCAATAAAACATGAACACCACAGACATTCCTGTAACATAAGACCTCAGGTATCCATTAATTAATATGCAAATATAAAGATACACCTATGGAAATATACTTAAGCTGTTACCAATACCACTTATGCAATATTAATGTTTTTTTTTAAGGGTATTTATAACTGGTATTACTACTCTCCTTCCCTTCTAGCATACCCTATTCCTACAGCTCTTCATGAATAAGTGGCTTACTCTAATGGCACTTCTTTTTTTGCCATTCCAGGGATATCTTAATTTAGAAAACAAATTGGTGAAATCCTTATATTGAGATGTTGATAACCTCAATGGGTGTTTTGAGATCTACCCAACTCAGCCCACACTGAAAAAGGAACCACATGCCAACTTTTGATCCAGAGTCAGATTTTGGATTCCCAAAGCCTGGCGTTCCTCAGATCATAGCTTTCTCACTAATGCATAGAGCAAATGATGATGACGCAGGTATTTCTGATTCTGCCACTGATCAGTTGGGTGAACTTGAGCAAGGTATTGCATCTGGATAGAATGGTAATGATACAAATAATCCGTGTGAAATATTCTCAAATCTTCCTGTGAAAAGAACAATAATACTATTGTGATCTGTAGTGTAGACTACTGCATGTCATATAACAAGTGGTCTTTCACTGCTTCCAATTTCTTTACTGAAATAAAGTAGCTTATCCAGTTTGTCTCCAACAACCTGGTGTAGGCATGTGAGGAAGGACAGGGAGAGACAGGAGGAGAGGAGAGAGAATATGGACTGATACAACAGGGCAGCTGAAGCCATCACTGGCTGCAAAAGCTTAGGGCCGGGCTTACTAGATCTACTTTCAATAAACAGTCACAGTGGTGGCACCTCCACTGGCACTGCACATTACAATCAAAATTTAAAAATAAATTCAGCTGCTTGCTCTTGAGAGCTGTCAAAACAAGAGCTACTGACATCCTGATCTTTAGCATGAACATGGACCGGCAGTACCTAACCATCAATGACACTGGAAACACAGTTTTACCTGCTAAATTGCTGCAGCTTATCTCTGCCACCTTCTCCTTTCCAGTTCTAGGGGGTGGAAAGTGTACCTAGTTATGTAAAATCATTCTGACATGTCTGAGTTCATTCTTGCCATGCCATTGTTTTACACAGCACAAACAATATTCAGTCAACAAAATGGGAAAAAAACCCAAGATGTGATTCACCATGACTGTCTCGAAGATCTGTTCTCACAACCTTCCTGTGCTACCCTATACTGATTCTTAAGTACCTCTCAAATTCAAGTTGCAGACACTGGTCCAGCAGTCACGTGACATTCAGAACAGAGCAGCTCTCCAAGTCTGGGGACAGACCCAGGACTCTCTCATGACGATACAACGTGTGGCTTCCTCAGCTTAGTCAGAACACCAACCCTACAGAAACAACTGCAGAAAGCAGCTATTTCTGCTATTACTAAACACATCAGACTTTTAAACGCAAATCTAGCATTTCAAAAAGGGTTACTACAGGGAGAGAAAGCAAAAGAACAAATTCAGGTTTTTTTGCTGGGGCTCTGGGATTCACTTCTATAATGGTCTATCTGCTGATCTCTGAGCTACTCTGCCTCCCACTGTGTCTGATATCAGGAGTGCCAGAGTGGCTGAGAGATCAATGAAGCAGCTGAGGGAGCCAGCTGGCAGGGGAAAGGAGCAAAGGATTGTGAGGGATAAAGAAATAAAGAGGAAAAGAAAAAAAGATTTGTTGAATTTAACAGTAATGAGGAAGGGACAGAGGAACTCACTAGCCCTTTAGAAGGGCCACACTAAGTCCTTCACAAAACCCAGGACCCTCTGGAGCATTCTAATCAGTTTAATGATGCAGATCCCCCTTCCACTCCCTGAATAAGCTGAGCAGGTTTTTTGTCTCTTTATCAAAGGATGACTTTTCTAACAATGATATCATTCACAATGCATACATTTCTAGAGTTGAGACAGCACTATCTGCTGAGATGATCACAGTCATAAAACACTGCTCTACTACAGAGCAGTCTGACATGATCCTCAATTTGGGAAAGACTCTCAGATGTCTTAAAGAGAGCAAAGTCTGCAAGGAAGAGGAGCACATCTTAAAGACCAGTGCTGTGTGTGGGGAAAAGTGGATAATCTTTCTTTCAGGCACGTAAGAATATCCTCTCACCTGAAGCAGCACCAGCAAACTTGGAGATAAATATAGACTGCAAATTATTCCTGTGATTTATCTTAATTATGTTAATCTATTAGGCAATTTGACACAAAAGTCTTTTTAGAATTTGCAGAGGGAAATGCCAACAAGGAAGAGACTGATAATGGAATTGGGCTTTGTTTGACAGAGAGGAGAGAGGTATATGATCATAATTATGGAAGACTGAGGAATATGGAAAATACAGGTTATGCAGAAAATGTTGATGTGTCAGAACATAACGATACACATTTCATATTCTAAATTCTGCACACTGAATATATGCCCATTATATCTGTTGAGTAATTGTTACATGAGATGAACATTCACATGTCCATGTTTACATCCTGCATTATTAATATAGATTTCTAGGAAGTATAAGGAATATGAAGGAACAACAAATGGAGACTGAATTTAAATGAAGCAGTTGTAGATTTGGTATGAGATGTGAGGTGACAGGCATTCCCACCAATATGCATAACATGGTTGAAAAACCATGGCAGGCTGCTTCAGGCTCTCTGCTGTGAGTAGAGTAATATGGTAAATATCCTTCATATAAACACATATAACAAAAAGAAACACAAACCCCTAATTGCATACAGCACAAGAAGAAAGTGCCTATATTCATCCACCTTGTTTCACAGAATAGTAAAGGCAAAGAACACATCCAGAACCCTACGAAGCCTACATAATTGAAACTCAATATGCTCTTTTCTTCCTTATAAATTATAAGCAAAGTTTATTAAAATGGTCACAAATCTGTCAACATTTCATACATTCCCAAGCTGCTCACAAATGCAGCAAATCTGACTTCTTGTTTAAGTCGCACTAATGTTCATCTCCAGTGCTCTTGCATCTCAAGATGAGTTTAATATTCTGGCGGGGTACAATCTCAGGTTGTCTCAGGATAGATGTTAATGGAAATCCACATGGATAACATGAAAGCAGAAGGATTCAGACCAGATGCAAACAGAAAGATGAAGATGAGTCATTCTCTTTGGCCACAGGCTTGCAACATTTATATAGAACCAAAAAGGTATTTCACAGACCGTATTCCCAGGCAACACTTCTCCTGATTTTCAATGCTTCCTCTCCAGGGGACCGTGAATGATCTGTGGGCCACAGTTTGACCTGTTTCCTTGATTTAGTTCACCCCTGTGCTTCAGGCCCATTCCTGTATATGGTGTTGGCAGGACACCACAGAGAAGGTAAGACAAAAGCAAACCCTGCCCTGACTCCAGGCAAGGAAAGACAATGCCCACTCAATGGACAAAGGATGGCAGGTCTGAAATGGCTGAAACAGACTTAGCTGATCTCCCCTCTAAGCTTACTGTGTTGAGTAATTCAGAATGTGGAGGACCCAGGTTAAGGGCAGCAAAGGCTAATTGGAGGAGAGCCTCCTTCCTTCAACAGAATTCCAAGCTACAGGAATTGAAGCACCACTGCCATGGTACTGCAACATTGCAAGAGCATTTCAAATACTCACAAAATACTTTCTAGGGGCTGATGTTATCTAGCCCGTGTGTCTTTTGATCTCTACAGGAGACACATAGAGGCCAACATACAAATCTCATTGCTCTTCCAACACTTTTTTGATGGCCTTTATGATACAGAACCCTGGAAGCTTTACTTCAAGGACTCACAAGCTATTTGAAAGGATATTGCTACACATGACATCTGGATTCTTATCTCTCTTTTATCACTCAGCTAATTTACCTAATACTACAGTGAAAGAATTTCTTTGTTGAAGAAAATATCGTATGAATATCATCCAGCTTTCTCCACCAGATAAGACAGACATTGAGAGGGAAATTTTCTTCTCTGTCTGCCACCAGAATATGTTTAAATAGACATCTGTGCCTCAGCTTCTCTATCTGTGAAGAGTGAAGGAGTATTTGGTTCTCAGTGTTTCTATTTGACAACAGGAAATACATAACAGATTCAGCTCAGTTTCATTTTACATTTTTGGGTTCATTTGATCTCAAAGCTCAAAAATATGCAAAGCCACATGACAGTAAATTTGGAATTTAGTGCCAGAAAAGAAGACTGCACAATACTGAATAGAAAAGTGATGCCAAGCAATTGTCAGTAATGACGAAATAATATTGGTACACTACAGCTTTGTTCACTCTGAAAACAGCAAAGAATGGCCATCATCTTGCAAAATGGTGCTACAAGAAAAGTCAGTCTAATTTGCTAGGTCAAAGAAGTGGGTGATTTCAAAGCTTCTGCCTCCCTTGGTACCTTAGGAAAGAGATTAGAATGGGGAAAAAACTGTAAAACAATGGCTGAAATATATGAGACCTCAGAAAAGCACAAACTTCATTAATGAAAAAATCTGGGTCTTCACTATTCTCTTCTGGGAGAATTAATCAGATGTTGCAGTTTCAGATTTATAGATTGCTGTGAAAATGGGTAATCTGAGGGGAAAGCCTCATAAAAACTTAACAGCAACACAGAGATAATCTGTGGGTTCACAGTGGCCATGTCAGGGCTAATTGAAATGTTTAAGAGCAGCACAGCTTCCAGGCTCCCTGTGATACATGCTGAAGACACGAATATAGACCATCTCTTTGTCTTGACTGGACATATTTTATCGCTCTGTATCATGAGACTGTCACCCCAGACTTCTAATTGCTCAAACCTTTAGACATAGGGCACCTAATAATTGCAGTACCATGGCCAGCCTAATAATAAAGATAATTTACAGTTCAAAAGCAAAGGGTAATTTGTAATATGAATGGCTTTTTGTGTCCCTAAGCTCATTTCAGGACCTGAGGATCCATGCAGCAATAGCTGCAGCCTTTTGCCCGAGTGTGTGACTTACTGCGCTAGTTTATTTTGCCAATTTGTTCCAGAGGAACATAGAAGCCAGTGGATCTGGGGGAAATCAATGGGGTGTTCTGCACCAAGCATATTCAAAACTGTATCTTTATTCCTCTTGTACAAGGATATCTCCTGCAAAAATGCAAAATATTTTAATGTTGTATAATATTCATATCTGTAAGTGTTACTGAAGTGTATGATATCAAATGGAAGCTTAAAACTCATTCATAATTAGAAAAGCATCAAAGTCATGGTGATTGTTGTATTAATTGATGCAGAAAAGCAGGAGTTAGTGAAAGCAAAACCAGATCTCTCTTGGAAGGAGAGATCAAGGACTTTTGTCTTTATCAACACCAGGAAGAGACCGAAATGCCTGCAGAAACATTTTCTAGTCATTCTCCCACCTCCAGGTCCTTTCCATGCAGTGTCCCTGTGCTGCTCTGTCCCCTCCAGTGGGGCAGACCCACCAAGACCCTCGAGTCAGCGTCCTGCTCTTCCTGTGGAAGAATTTTCTCTTTCACAGCACCAGGCTCCTATTACACAACCACATATTTTCTTTGCCTTTTTATAGTTCTCTCAGTTTTAGAGTCAAAGCCCATGCCACAGCCTTAGACCACTCCTGGCTTTGCCTTGCCACCCACATTGCAAGTGTTACCAGAACAAAGCCTCTGTTACTGTAAAGCTTTAAGCTGTGGCAGTTTTTAGGAAAGTCACAGTGCACTCTGTGTAGGAGAAGGATCTCTGCACTCCTCACTGAGACCCAGGTACAAACAGAAGGATGCAGTCTCACAGTGGCACAGCTCTGGACCTGAAACCAAAGGCACAGGAAGTCTATCTCACCAACCATTTTAGACTCTCATAAATTTTCTGCCATTTGCTTGGCATGTCTGATCCCTCTGAATGTCTCAAATACACCCATTCATCTTGCAACAGTAAATGGGTCTTAAAAATCTTGTTGACAATCTTACCACCAATCCCATGTGCAATTTAAAAAATGGGAAAAAAAAAGAAAAAAAGGGAGAGCACAAGAACGAAACAAAATGCTAACAGGGACCTTCAAAATGTGGTCACACTGACAGGATGGCACTGGAATCTGGGTTTGTTTTAAGCCTACATTGTTTAAAAGCAGCAGGGGACCAAAATGATGATGGCATCATACTGGCTGAAGGGAAGAACCTGGATTGAACTCTCAAGCCAAATCTAATCTTGGATTTTTGTTACTGCATTCTTCATTAAGAAGCTCCCATGGACATTGATGGAACTGCAGCATGAAGACATTTCTGTGAGCAGTCCATGAGGATCAAAATCTACTCTATGGGCACCACACATGGAAACACCATCCACAATTTTTCTTACCAGACATTGAACATCTTGAGAGCACAAGTAAAGGAAAGAAACATTCATAAAATCAAAACCACAAATAATCAAATATTTAGTTTTCTAATCAAGTCAAGTTGTGTGTAAGCCCTTAAACAGCATTTACAAGCATTTGATTTGTTTTCTCCATTGACTATATAAGAGTGCTCATGGGCTCACAAATCCGGGCTTGTTTGATTTGTTTTAACATGCTTGCCACGTCAGGTGGTTTTTCCATATTTTTTGCTATTCCTTGAGAAACTTGTAAACCGGGTCAATTTATTGAAATGTCAGCTTTTATAAATATTCCTATCCAGCCCAACCTCAAAGTTAACACATGCTATAATTACAGCAAAACCTTTTATGGAAAGTAACTAAAAGTGGGATAACCCTTCTTACTCACATTGAGAAATATCCTACCTCTTGAGTCAACATTTTTATTTCAGTTAATTTATTTTTGGAATTCACTTTGGAAAATGTATTAGCAGCTGCAGAACCTGTCCCAAATCCTACTGCTTTTCCAATTAAGTCTCAATTTTTTAAATGGGCATTAAATATCTCTGGGACTGAACATTAAATATCTCTGAGATTAAACATTTTCTGCAACTTCTGCTTTGCCAAAATGGAGGTGGCCAGCTATAAGGTCAGATACAGAAGAAAATACAGCCATATTTTGTTAAATGAAAATGACATCAAAATTAAAAAGAAAAGAATCAAAAAAAATTGATGGCACCTCTAGAAAAAGGTGCTAACTTCCTAGCATTAGAGGTAACTTTAAATTAATCTCATCATCACTATTTGGTATTTTGCCAAAATGAAAAATAATCAATTCTTTTATTTTGCAAGGATTGCGGACTCCTGGAAAAATGACATCTGAAAATAAAACAGCAAGTAAAATATCAATGTAGAAATGCAATCCCAGACAGCAGTCAGAAACAAGAAGCAGTAGCAGACATTAAAAGGGCAAAATAAAATTTAAAAAAATAAGAGAAGTGCATCTATTAGCAAGTTTAAGCAACATTTGAGTCCTTTGTGCTCCAGCAGCACAGCTATCTGATAGGTGTAGTTTCAGTGTGGAACAGTTTGCCCAGCATAGGAAAGTACTGAACTCTGTGCCTGTTGTGGAACAGGAGATTTGTTTTACAGATACCCTGGTTTAGCTGAGATATGAATCGCCTGGTGTAGAATTTGGATGGTGTCTGTTGTTCGGTTTCGGACGGTTGGGACGGAGATGAGAGATCTCTGAAGTCAGGTCTTAGAGCACGAGGTTTATTGTGAAAGGGCGTGGGTGTAGGGGACCCGCTAGGAGCTGCCAGATGCAGCTCGAAGGAGGTCAGAGAAGTAAGAGAGAGTAGAAAAGAGGAAAAGATAGAAGAAAAAGATCGAAGATGTGTGGTTCCCGTTTACAACACAGTAAATCATCTTCTGTGCTGAATATTCTAATTTTCATTAACCAATCTAGAACAAGTTACAAATCCTACAACATTTACATACAACCTATAAGAATCATTGCATTACCATACGGTGTTTTATTTTAAACCCTAAAAACTGCTTTTTGGACCCCCTGCCAAGTTGGTAGGGTCTGCTCTGACCCTTGGACCTGTCTGCAAGCAGAGGGTATTGTTCAATCAAAAAGGGGGATTACCTTCAGTGGGCCATGCCATTGTTTTTCCAGTTGTTCAGTAACTGGGGTTTGGTATCTCCAAGCTTGTTTTAATTTCAATCTCGCTTATAGTTTCCATATTCTCAGCATCTTTTGCCAGGTAATCATATTTATAAGGCTTTCCTATTTCATCTTCCCCAACAGCCCAGCATTTCACCTGAGTGAGCCCACAGCAGAGCACCGTGCCCTGCCTGCTCCTCCTGTGCCACACCATGGGTCAGTCACCACCTCCCACCTTTGCCTGGGAACTCTCCTGCTCAAAAGGACACCTTGAAAGTGATCTCCTTGCACCAAGTTCCCAGCTGCTTGTGGACAATAAGGTAGCTTGGGAATACACTAAACTTCCTTTTATTCATATCGTTCTTATTGAGACTATCAATACAAAATATACATGGCAAAGTGCTGGGCAAACAGAGAGGTTTTAGTTAAAATTAGTGGCTTGCCTGAGACATGACTGAATTTAAAGGCAAATCAAGCTACTAAACTAAATATTTTTTGCTTCTTGCCAGCAGATTTCCACACATAACTGCATACAGGAACTGGTAATTGCCCCATATTTTGGCTTGCAATAGAAATCCAGATGATGCAAACCCTTTTCAATGACTGACATTTATTCTTTCTCTTCATTTTGCAAACATGAATTTAATTTAAATCAAACAGGTTAAATTGAAGCCTCTTATTTTGTAGCAGTCACCGAAAAATAAAAAGAGAAAAAACCAAAACCATAGAACCAAGCAACAAAACTCTAAAAGCACCACAACAGAAAATCAAATCAACCTAAAAGGAGGGGGAAAAAAAGCCGTATGTGCAAAATCCGTGTTACTCAGTATGTACAAGATAAATATTAATTTTTCAAATACAGCAGTTGGAAGTACCGGCTCAAACATCAGCAATATTTTGTACTGTACTAAACTAAATGTTTTTACAAAAATCTTGTTTTGCTTTTTCCCATTTGGAAAGTGAACATGCTGGATGTATGGGGACAAACAGCTGCAGAAGTGTCTCTTAAAGGACAAAGCACAGGAATCCTCTGCACTACCTTGGGAAATACATTCTGCGTAGACAGACAGACTGAGAAAACTGTGTACCTTCTGCATCTTCAGTGGAATTTGAAAAGAGCTTTTGCCCATGCTCTGGGGAAGCATATACCAAATGCTTTTGAAAATCTTCATAACTCAGAGTACATAATTATTTTGTTAAGAGGCCAGTGGAACTTGAGAACAAAATCCAAGGGATACTACTATTTAGTGAAGATGTAGATCTTCACCTTCTTGCTGTTATTATTAGGATGTACTGCAGAAATTTTACCTAGTCAGCAATTCATGTCACAAATGTGAAGAATATATTGCCTTTCAAGATCACAATCCTTTTCAAATACCCAGTCAGGTGCTCCAGAACGTACAGGAGAACACATTTCTCCAACCAAAGGTGTTCATCACCAAAACCTATGCAGTTTCCTTTCACGAAAAAGAAGAGGTCTTTGTTTCTAAAGCGCAGGTGCCCAACCTTGTGACAGCAGACACAAGATGATAAAAAGGACACAAAACAGGAGCATGAAGAAATCTTGTGTAAAGGGAAGGTCATCAAATATGGAGCCTTCACTTGTTCAAGTTCACATACTACATAATATTTCTGTAGCACAGGTTACTGTAGTGTGGTGCAGAAGTGCAAAAATTGAGTGCAAATTAGGAATGCTTGAGATAGTCTTAATGGCTGCTTTTGCTGAATATTGAGCTATTGAGAAAGTTGTATTACTGCAGATCAACACGTAGGCAGTGTGCAGAAGAGATATTCAAAGGTGTCTGACAAATGGTTCTACTGCTCTATCAAAGCAATTCTACTTTTTTTATTTTACAACCAAATTGTGAAATCCATGAAATAATTTTGGAACTTATTTCAATATGAGGAAACTAAAGGAATAGTTGGAAAGGTAGCATCAAATGACCGTTCTTGGATTAGTTTTATATCTATTCCCACATCAGTTTGCTTCTATACTTTTCTTGTTTCTCAGTTTTAAGAGGATGATTGGCAAACTTCTGAGAGAGAAGAGTGTTTTTTTGAGCCCAGGGAACAGCTGGAAAGACAGATGTCATCTACATTACCATTTTGTTGCTGGGGAAAAATAAAACAAGCTGGTAATACCAACTGAATAAAAATTTTTAAGTTAATTCCAGCTGTGACCATGTGATCAGCATCTACTGTGTTTGCAGCTGTGACCATGTGATCAACAACTACTCTGTTTGGCCCTTCATGCAAGCACATCTGGTAAAAATATTTCAGTAGTGTGAGGAGAAAGGAGGCAGTTTGTGTGGAGATTATGTTTTATTTTATCATGTATAATACTTTGTTTTTCTGATGGAATTTTAAAAAAAATTTTGTGGGCAGGTGATAGACGGGAAGAACACTGAAAATAAGAATGAGCATAAGACAGGCAAAAATAGGACTAAAATAATCACAGAAGTCAAATTCTACAGGACAGATTTAAGATTATTATGAGCTTTAACTCAGTGTTATTATTACAATAAAAATAAACATATGGGAAGATTCCTTTGAAAATCCTTATGTTACACTGAGATAAAGCAACAGGAAGTACACAAAAAATTCCTTACTATCTAGATAGAAATGCTGTTATAACATGTCACCTAAATAGGAAACACTACTTGCAAATTGAATATAGGTAAAAGTTACTGAGTATCACCCACACATTAATGAAAGATGTAGGACCCACATGCACTTACTATCTAAAGCTGCCTAATTCATATATAATTGAATATTCAGCCTTACAATCTCACTAAGTAAATGCACTCCCCCTGGCTGGCACCCACAGCTGTGCTGCCCTGTCCCCAAGTGTCACTCTTAGCACATGGATCAGATAAAACTGCGTGGGTCTCGTGTCCTGTACCTGGGCTCTGAGACACAACCGTGCTCTGGAGGAGCCCCTCTGACCTCTGCTGTGCTTGTGGGACTGGTGAGTGCCTGAGTGCACACTGCTGCTTAGCACCGGCCTTCTGAGTCCAGCCCCGAAGCTAGGCTGATCACAGAACAATCATTTTGAAGTCTAACTTCTGCTGGGGAATAAGGGTTTCCAGAAAGACTTTTTTCTTAATGGGTGAGTACATAAAGAACACACCTATTCATGAGCCAGAAGGCATGAAATGTAGTGCATGAATCCAGAAAAAACTGCTCTAGGTTGGTAAATACCTTCAAATGACCATCAGCCCACAGATAATCAAGGTCTGAGGTGTTCCCATGCGAATGGGATTTGTACAATTCCCTCTTTGCAGGTTCCCATTCACTGTCTGTTACATAAAACTCTAATAAGAGATCTTTTAAAGACCTAAATCTATGACCCAAATCTGGGTTGTGACTCTTTCCTTTAGAAGTGATCAATATCAAAAAAACCATTAAGATGGGGAGTCAGTAATCTACTATATTAGAACAAATTGTTTCAGGCTATTTGGCACAGATGATTTGGACATCTGCCTGTTATTGCAGGAACACACACAGCTCTCCTGCCGCTGATGGGCTGGCAGAGCTCAGCAACGCTTAACTGCATTTTAAGCATTACAACTTAGTGCCACTATTTGAAAATAAACAAAGTGTTCTGACAATTAAACACTATTTGGGTTACATATTTAATATTTTTGATACATCGGACAACCAGAGTTCAGGGCTTGTGAAAACTGTCATTCTGTTGCTCTGTGTGCAACAAGTAGCAAACAAATGGATCACACAAACCAAGCCTTAAAAGGATTAAAAACCTCTCTCCAGTCTAGAAGGTGCACAGCGATTACTGCTCACCTGTGTAACAGCACTCAGTGACAGTAGGTAGTTATTGTTCCTTTCATTTTTAACAGGACCGCAGAGAAGCAGGGTTTAAACCATTAGTGGCAGTTGTATCAGGGAACTTCTTTTGAATTACACATGATTGTAGTGACTCAAACATACCTTATATTTGCTTTTATTTTCATAAAATATCAAACAGCATTATGGTATTAAGAGTGATTTTGAATATTAAAAAACTGTTCCTACTGACAATCACATCCCACTCTTCTGTCTGCAACTATGTGAGTCACTGATTTTCCCATTAGATGCTGGTCAACGAGAACTGAAAAACTTTTTGTCTTGGCAAAGTAAAATAACTTCTGGAACAATTAGATATATGAAATTATTAAATTAGGGTTTTTATTTCTATAGCAAAGAAATTTTAATTTAAAAGTTAAATTTTACCTCTTTTGTTTGGGTTTTTTGTTTGGGTTTTTTTGGTAACTCTTGTTTTCAAATGAACACGTGATGTTCATTATTTCAGACCCTGAAAAAGTTACAAAACCATTCAGTTAAACTTTTGGATTTTTTTTTTTTTTCCTAGCTCAGCCTTCTAAAGCTTTGCATGACATCTCAATACTGAAGTCAAGGTGAATTTTCACATATTTAGTCCACTAAAACCAGTTATAGTGAATGAAGTGTTGCTCTGAACTAGTTCTACCCATGACACACAGTATATCCAGAACTTCTATGCTAAGACTTTCTACTCTTGGATTATATTTCAGAGATCAATTCCAATTTTGCAAATTACTACTCTACTTGTCCAAAGTGCTGTTCAGGAACCAGGCTATACATGCCTTTTTGTCAATATAGACACATTGCTTGTCTCAATGGGAATAGCACCTGCTATTTTAATTCATGTCTTCTACGGCCTGTGGCTGTGCCCTATGCAAGTCCAGGAAACACTTCATGAAACTACCCCCTCTACCAACGAAAGGGTACAGTGAGACCAAAAAAACCACTGTAGCAAATGGAATGATCAAGATGACAACTGAGTACTTTTTACATGGAACTTACAGTTAATGGCAGTAGCACTTGCCTCAGAATCCTGTGAGACAGGATTACAGTCAGGAGTAAGACTTTAACTTACTATATACAGGAGTCCCAGTGGCAAATGATACTTTCAGAATTCAAATAAAAA
Source organism: Falcunculus frontatus (assembly GCA_013398115.1). Classification (NCBI taxonomy): domain Eukaryota; kingdom Metazoa; phylum Chordata; class Aves; order Passeriformes; genus Falcunculus; species Falcunculus frontatus. The sequence continues at coordinate 502,479 of VZRV01007534.1, forward strand.
CTGTGCTCTAAAATAATATTCTAAAATTTCAGAGATGAAGTGTTTTTATCAAAGAGAAGTGAGACAAGTAGAAATAAAGAGGTTCATACTAAAAACGTCCCAAAGGGCAAAGAACATACATGCAAAACTTGCATTTTCAGAATGCAAACACAGACCATCAATCTATAAATAATGCTATTATCTTACACGTAGAGGAGAAGTTGTATTTGCATGTACATTTAGAGAATGATAAATAAAGTTTATACTTTCTTATAAGCTGCAGTTGCAGTGCAGGTCAGCACTCAGTAGCATCAGAGGTGGAACAGACCAGCCTTGTTCGCTGCAATGTAACGAGGATACAGCAGATACACCACATGTCCAGGAGCAGCACTCTCTCAGGGGCCACACCACCACCTGGCACGTCTTTGCTGCAGTGCTTTTGTACAGATGTTCCCATGGCTGGAATGCTTGGGGTTTCTCCCTCTTTGTTCTGCCCTCCAGAGCTTTGCATGGCATCTCAACACTGTGTGTCAAATTTTGCTCTCGTTTTTTATTCATTCCAGATTGCACTGAGACATGGGACGGAAATGCAATCAGGAGATTCTGTTCTTTGATTTGAACAGGAAAATTTTGGAAAACTTTACATATTAAGATAGTCTATGAGAAAGAAACGAAGCATTTGGGTACCCCTCTGCAGTACAAGGTTGGGGTGGAAACTTGTAGATTTTTTATGGTACTGAGTCGATTACACCAGATATGTATTGTAAAGCCAGGTTTTAACTACCTCTCCCAAATCCTGTCTGACCCTCAGTCCTGTGGTACAATCCTGTTTGCAAATAATTACTTTCATTTAGAGAGGGGCGGGCTGCCTAAAAATTACATAGATGCTGTTTTCAGCAAATGCCCCACACTCACTCTAAAGAAGGGTGCTCTGCAGCTGCACCCTACTTCTAGAGCAAAGGGAGGAATCTCTTTACAGATACTTGAAAAATGACTTTTTAAAATATAGTTGTGTCTTCAGTGAGTCCTAATGTCTGATGGAGCACTTGCCTTTAAGCTATCAACAGGCAAATGCTTTAATGTTGCTGTCAAAGCAGTCCCCACACTATTTGGTGCCTCTAAGCACACGAGCCCTCTTGTCACAGCACCAGCTCAGCTTCACCTCAGTTAGGGGCATTCTTAGGGTAAACTAAGTAATAATAGCCTTTGCACCTATAAAAGTCAATATAAATTGATAGAAATAGATGTCTTTCAATCTGGTTTCTTTGTTTCTTCCTCTGTTATTTAACATTTATTGCCACTGACAAAGGTGGTACCTACATCCAAGGGGATGTAGTAATGCCAGAACTTGGGCTCTCAGTTAAGAACTTAAACGCTCACACCAGTGACGTCTGTGATAGTTCACTGTTGCTGGTGGTGCTCTTACAGCACTTTTATATTCAGCACAACATCCCTGCTTCACACAAGCAATATTAATCATTTAAAGCCAATTTCCAGTCTGCCTCTGGTATGCCTTGTATCTATTACACAGAAGAGTGGTAGAACTCATATTTTCAAACATGGAGGGAGCCACAGGGAATCTGAGGCCTTGATTCTCCTTAGCAGCAGCCAGCAGAAGCTGCTCTTGGCTATTTTGAAGGGTATTAGACTGCTTCAAACATGCACTGACACACAGGGACCCTGGATGGAATTTTAATTTCAACAATTACCAATCAATTACCCAACAACAACCTGTATGCTTACAGCCAAATTATGGTGACAATAGGATGGGTAAGGTTCTACTTGTGCCACCCTCTGTATCAACACTGCTTTGCTGAAAACAGGGTAAGAAGTAGATGCAAGAAAATGGAACTGTTACCACTAACAGGAAATTGCATAAACATCACAATCAGGATCTTTCTGAAAAGACAGCAGAGATACAGCCATGGAATGTGGTTGCAACTTATCAAGAGGGTGGCAAAAAATCAGAATCATTATGCATCTCTCAATCACTTTTCCCCTTTTCCCTCTGTCATTGAGCAGCATATAACTGTTAGGATATTGCTTTACAGTTAAGGAATTTAAACTCAGGAAACACTCCCAAAGTCAGCTCATTTCAATATCTCCAGCAATGCTGCTGCAACGAGATCATTGCTAACATGTGTGGGAAAGGGGCACAATCACCCTGTTAGCTAATGCCTCCAGAACCAATTGTAGAAGTAACACTTACAATCCACTCATCCACGCGTATCTGTGAGAAGAGTTACAGAATAGTCGTCCTTGTAAAACGTTGCCATGAAAAATAAATCTTTCTAGACACTAATACACCAACTTCTGCATCAGCTCATTGCTATTAATATTTAGGGAATATCATCAGGACATCATAGAAACTGAATGTACAGATGGAAATGACATAAAGAGAAATACCTTCCTGAATTTAAGATTACCATTAATTAATGCACTTGAAAAATTCACAAAACAAATAATTATTTTCCATGAAAAACATGCACAACTGCACAACCGCCTGGATAGGCTGTTTTAAAAAAAAAAAAAAAAAAAATTAATTCCAAAGAGGATTCTTGTCTGGGTGGTTCACTGGCCAGACTTCCATTTTTGTGCCTGGACTTCTCTGTAAGCTCACTGCTGTCTCAAAGTTTGAGCATCCCCTACAACTTATCCTGATTGATAGCACAGGAAAGTCCTTCCCTTCCCCACACTTTCATACCATGTTATAACTTTGAGGGACCCTGGCATCTCCTGTGGCAGGTGTTAACCTCTGCAACACACAACCTTCCGTGAAAGTGACCCCAGTCCAGATCCTTGGACAAAGAGCTCAACACCACCTGCACAAGCTGGCCATCTTGTGCAGTGAGCAAAACTAACTCCAACCATATTCTTCCTCGTTTCTGACAGTAATTCTCATATCAGCTCTGCTATGAGCGAATGTCAAGGGGATGGTGCCAACGATAAGACAAGGAGTAATGGCCATGAACTAAACACAACAAATTCCACCTCAACACGAGGAAGAACTTCTTTATACTGAGGGTGGCAGAGCACTGGAACAGCTGCCCGGGGGGGCAGGGAGTCTCCCTCTCTGGAGACATCCCAAACCCACCTGGACACATTCTGTGACCTGCTCCAGGTGACCCTGCCATGGCAGGGGTTGGACTGGGTGATCTCCAGAGGTCCCTCCTAACCTCAGTCAATCTGTGTTTCTGGGAAATGATCTGCCAAGTAGCAACATGAAAGAAAAACTAAGCAGGCTCCAGAAAAATTTTAATCCAAGGACAGTTCAGGTAAAGGAAAGAAATAACTGGGTTCTTTTGCCATAAGGAAAACAAAATTGAAGACCAATATGGTCTTAAAATCATAGAATTGTTTGGGTTGGAAGGGTCCTTTAAAGCTTATCTAATCCAACCCCTCTGCAATGAACAGGTACATTTTCAACAAGATACATTTGCCCAAAGTCCCATCCAACCTCACCCTCAATGTTGCCTGGGATGGGGCATCTCAGGGCAACCTGTGCCAGTGTTTCATCACTCTCATTGCAAAAAATACTACTTCTTTATATCCAATTTTATCTTCTTTCAGTTTAAAACCATTACCCTTTTTCCTATCACAACAGGGCCTGCTAAAAAGTTTGCCTCCATCTTTCTTACATGCCCTCTTCGAGTCCTGAAAGGCCACAGTGGGTTTTTTTAAACTGCATTACATAATCTGGCTGTGGTACATACCTTACCTCATGTCTTGGTCTGATCAGAAGAGCACAAAGGTGCTATATTGTTCCAACACTGCTCAGTTACCCCATCAGGCTACACACTTCTGAGAGATCACAAAGCAGTTCATCATCCCTTGTAAGACAAGGTCCATACAAGCACAGGAAAAAACACATGGAAACAATAAAATAGAAAATATTAAAAGAAAAAAAATTGAAAACCCAAAAAGAAAAAAAAAACACCAAAAAACCCAAACACTGAGCACAAAATGACTCCACTAACTGCACTGAACTTTTGAATCACACCAAACACTGGCACTGGGCCTCACTGAGGAGGCAGTTTGCCAGGATATTGCCATGGGCAGCTAATACATTCACACACAATGGGTAAGAGAGATTAAGCCCAAATATTTGAAGGTTTGCTTTAAAAATATTTTTACCATATTTAAGAAATAAAGCAGTATTTTATTCTTTCATATTGAAACTATTAAGCCAATTTCTTCAACACTAAAGCATTTCTTGTTTCCACAAGCCACTGCTATATCTGTTTTCCCCCCTGGGTGTCCCTCTATAGTGCATGTGCACCCTTGTGCAAGGCTACAAAGCCTAGGGAATTCCTTTAAGTCACTCAAGTCCTATGCCAGGTGTTTGTAAGGATTAATGTTTCAAGGACTTAAACAGATTGTGGGTTTCTATAAATTGCTTTCAAAGCCAGTTCTTAGACTGGATGATAACTGATATTACTGGACAGAGTTAAAGAAAAGCCTCTCTCACATTTTTATTTTTGACTATTTCAGCCCTGTTGTTTCCTGTTTCATGCTGGAGCCATGGGGTTAAGAGATGTGACAGATTTTATGATGCAGAAAGACTTCTTTTCTTAAGGAAAGCAGGCAGAGGCTGTGTTTTCCTAACATTGCTATGAATGATTTTGGTGAGTTGCTCTTTGCTATCAGTAACTGATATGGTCATGGAAAATGTGATACAAGACAGAGATTTGGAAAATTTTGTTTTATGCTGTGGCTGAAAAGTCTTCTGTCTAACAGCACACGTTCCCTCTGGATTAAGTAACCTTTGCAAGTTTTCCACAAACTGATTCTGCCGAATAGAAATTGATTAATGAGCTCAGACACTGAAATTGTCACTAGAAAATAGCCATTGAGATTCCAGTCAGCAATCAGCAGCCCCAGGGTCAAGGAAGACCATGGACCGACTTAGCCGAAAAGAGAGCAGCCTTCATTTGTCTTCTCTCTAACTTCATTTTTACTGTGCCTGATGGCACTGGGTGCAGCCAGGAGTCTGCCACCACTTCTTTGATAAACCCACGTACTGAGGGCTTCTCAGCTGAGCTATAAAAATTCCTTCAAGGCTATAATTTCATTGGCCTGAACCTCCACTGCCTCTAAGCTTGTGAAGTTATTCATACCTGTGCAAAATTAGAGAAAAGTTGGAAGCAAGCACAGTGTCATTCCAGGCATTAGAGGCATCATCTCTGATGCTACTTCTAAAGTTTCCTGACACCATTACTACCAGCTTCTTTTGAAAATACACGCAGTAGTAGCATCCAGCTTACTTAGGAGGATTCACTTACTTAGGAGGGATCACTTCACTTTCACTCCGTTCTGCCTCATAGCACAAGAGCTAACATAATGAGCCATGTTTAAAAATAAATATTCATAAATTCATAAATGTAAGACTCCAAAGAGCTTTCTGTGGACAATGCTCAACACTCCTCCCAGTCCCCGAACCTCAGACATTTGTATCTGCTGGCCTCAGAGACCAACTTTGCAGTACTAGCTACAGATGCTGGAAATTACATAAAAGTTGTATCACATAGAATCATGTTTTATAATATAAGCCAGATTACTAGAGAGACAAAAATTTGTGAATTAATACTGAAACAGTTTATGTTTTATCAACCAATTTTAAATTCTAGTTTCCTGGTAGCTATTCCATCAGGAGAGATGTTTTATGTGTGGTGTTAGAAAACTTTTTCCTGTGAGATCTTAATACATTCAGAATCAATTCTTTTTCTGCCCTTTAAAAACAATATATGTTTTGATCATACCACAGTCCTACAGTCAAAAAGATCTGTCCTGTGGGTTTTTTATTCAGACTTTCTATCCTCACTCTCCACCTCCTTGATAATTTCCTTCTTCCCATTATGTACTCCTTGGGAAGATGCAGTCTCCAGGGACTTCTTTAGGCAGAAGTAATACAGCTTGAAAGTTATTTCACAATTTGAACATTTCCCAATATCTGAGGTGTATTTCACTCATTGAGGTAGGGAGATGACGCTCTTATATTTTAAAGTTAGAAGGTTCCCAGCACTCACACGTCTCTAATGTAAATTGCAGCAAGATATTCAAACTCACCAGTTTCTCACCAGTTAAAGAAAGGTTTCTCTTTCCCACCTGCAAGATGGATGTCAGGAATTTCTTAGGAATATTGTGATGCAAAATTATAGCTTGTGCATGGATTATGGTGAAGAATTCCTGTAGGCTGGTTGGTGACATCCGTGCCACCTCTGAAAATCCTATGCCTATGCAGAGCACTGACTTCTATATTTCTATGCAAATCCTTATATTTCTAAGTCTGTTCTGCATTTTAGAAAACATCGCACTGCACATAATGGTACCTTTAAAAAATAGCAATAAATTACACCAAAAAGATCATGTGAAATTAATTGTATTCAGCACATGCTAGCAAATTTTTTTGTTTTATCCTAGCCAGCCAATAAAATAAAAGCAGCTAATTATTGAAAATTAATTTTTACATACAAAGCACTTCAGACACTAAATTGCAAAGTATTAACAAAGTATATGAACAAATTTAGAATTTATTCCAATGCATATCATTTTTTTAATCTGATGCCCTAATTGCAAGAATAATTGAGCTCTAATGAATTTTAAGAGTATCTTGTACCTGAGAGAAGCAGCACTAACAGACACACAGGTTTTTCTGCCTAGAAATAGAGTATTTCTAGTTATAATGATAGCCAGCCAAAAAGCATACAGGCCTGAGTGGCTGCTTTGGCGTTATTTTCATCAGATGTCATAAGGTCCCTGGGTACTTGTACAATCAGTAACACTTCACAGAGCCCTCACTTCTAACAAATAATTAGCTAAAATTGAACCAGAGATTTCTTACATGCATGTCATAGGTCTGATATGAATAATGAGGGAAGAGGTTAACAGCAGGTCATAGACAGTTCCCTATCTTCCAGCTTATTTATTCAGTGAAATGAGAAATTGATCACATTATTTTGTATAGAAGAACCTGATTCATTACAATCAGCTCTGAATTGGCAGTTTTTGCTTTAGGCAATTTCAGAACATTACTTATGCTTAAAGAGTTACTGGTAAGGTCATTTTACAACTTGTAATCACTTCTCTGACCCCTTCATGACCAGAGCTGCAAAAGCTTAAGCATACGTGAAAATTGAAAAAGGCATGCATATGAACAGAAAACTAATGGTTAAACAAGAGGAGCTGAACAAACCCATCCAGCCAAAGCAGGGATTCCACAGTCAGGTGTACTATAGGGTATCAGGAACACATCATTTCGTGCACATCAAAAATGCTCATTCAGTCTTCCCTAATTTGGCAAGACAGCTATTGGAAGGAGAAATAATCTGATAAGTGCTGTATTAATCAGTGGAGGGCAAGAAAAAAGAAAGGCAAAGGAGACAACTACAGGTAAGGATCTGGAGCTGAAGGTGGCAATATGGGGGCTGCAGGGACAGAAAAGGCTGGTTAGTTCTCACACCTATGAGCAGCAGTGGTCACTATTAGTGGTCACTAATCTTCTATCGACCCAAACTCCTTTAGCACCATAAACCAAGGTTTTTTCATTCTAAAGAAGGCTTATAATAATTTTTCATAACTACACACCCCACAGGATAAGCTCTCTTAGGTGCTCCCTGTCTCCAAGAACACTTTTACCTCTTCCAACACCAGTACCACTCTAACCAGGTTGTCTTTTCCAGACAGAATGAGGAACTGCAATCCCTGCAGGGCTAGAATCAATTCGTTCCCAATTACAGAGATACATGGGATAAAGGCAGGCTCCCTGTTTCAGAGCCAGTGTCATTCAGACCTTGCAGAGTGCTGCTACTGGGCTCTGTGTTAGGTGGCAGATATTCACTGAAAGTACAAGCTCCTCTTTAAATAACAGAAGTAATCTTATTTAATTATTTTTTAAAAACTTAGCTCCTGAATGAGGTTATGCACCCCCATTGTGTGCTATAAGGAAAATAGAGGGGAAACTGTAATAAGTGTTTGAGAATGGGAGTGGAAAAGAAGCTGGACAGAGCTTCAGCTGATTTATGACTAAGGGTGTAAATTGGTACAGAATTAACGGCTTAGCATATGCCATTCATTAAAACAGCCATCAAAGAGCAACAAGCACAAAACAAAGAAACATTGCACGTATGTTATAGTTGGAATAACTTCTTAATTATGCCTGTTAGCCCCATTATCGCCACTTCAAAGCATAAGAAAGTGGTGCTTTAAAAATCATTCTGGTGGGTTCCTAGTTCTGTCCTTGAACTAGGATATGTTCAAGGACACATAATATATAATGCACAGATGATTCTTTTTAAGCACCTAAGTTCCATATACTTGAGAAGCTAATGTTCAAATCTGGAAAAGAACTTCAGCATCTATAATGAGAGTAAGAGGACTTCTTTGGGCTTCTACAGCCAGCAAAGGAATTCTTCCAACTCCTCCCTGACCCACAGTTGCTTGAAGTCTATAACTGGTTACAAGTCCATTAATAATGTTTAGTGAGTGCTTAATAGTCTGTTTTACACTTGATGAAACAGCCTTCTCACCAGCAGAAGCAGGTAGTTTGAGATTATCAAGCAGGTAAAAATGACATGATCAACAAGAAGGCAGTTGTCTTACGTTCCCTAAGAACCAGGACTTCCAAAGCATGTCAGTCTGGTAGGGGTGATCAGAACTTGTCCAATGTATATTGGAGGAGAAAGGTGTGATCAAAGAGGGAGACATTGCAATTTTTACACAATACAATAATGAGCACATGCTCAAAACCTTCCTTAATCTGAGAGAATCCAAAAAAGTTTCTTGTCTTCCAACTCTTAGTCATGAAAAAGATATTGGAAACATAGCTGTGGAGATGCAGTGTTCTTCTAAAACTGCCCTAAAAGTGGCAGTGAGAGTGTTTAAAATATACCTGTAACAGTCATGTAAGTCAATACTGGTAGTGGGACAGGGGAATGCTGTTTTTTGCCTACTAGAAACTGGATGACAGCTGCAGCTTTCTTATCTTCAAGGAAGCTTAATTTACTGGGATTTGTTCAACATTCACAAGGAAAGTGGTTGAAAAGAAAATAGGAAATATCCAGTTTAACCAAAAAAAAAACCCAGTTAAGAAACTTACGGAAATCTCTGTATTTCACTAGTAAACACTACTTCAAATATTTTTGTGAACATATTTTATGCAACTTTCTTGGTACATGATTAGCCTTTCTGGTCAGTGTACATGAAATATGTAATTAAAAGGTTAATAGAAGCAAAACTAAGTATCAGCTACATGTTTCATGTACTCTGTTTCAACAGATCTAATGCTTTCCCTTTTTCTCGCATGTATTTCATTTTCTACCAAGTAGCAAAGGAAGAACTTTCCACGTCTCTCCAGTCTCTAAAATTGTCCCCCTTACGCAATCTCATTTAAGACAAAGTTTTTTCCCTTCATTTAGGCCTTGTTTTATTTCCAGGCTGCTGCTTATGTTCCTTTACACACCACCCACACAGATTTAAACCTCCTTTTGTATGAAGCTGTGTAGCAGCTTTAGATCTGGTCAAAGCTCTTCTTGCAATAGAATCTACCTCTCTTCACAGGCAGGATGGGGAAGTCCAGCTGCCATAGACACACGAGAGCAAAGCAGGTCTCTTTTAACCCCACCCCTTTTCCAGAGCTTCGACGGTGTCAGCAAGCTGGATTTACTGTTTGTATCTGCTTAGGACATACAGCATTTGAAACAACCGGGCATTTTGCAGCAGTTCTAAAAGCCAGCTACTTTTTTTCACTCTGGCTAGCACAAAAAATACGTCTGTCTAAACCAAATAGTGCATATATACACAGTCCCTTCCCAGCCTCAGAATCCCACGGGTGCTCTTGCTCCTGTGCTGCCAGCTGTAATGGAAGGCTAAAGAGGGAAGACACTTCTGCTGGGAAAACTCACTACACCTCTGTTAGGTCTTTCAGTCCCGCTCCTATTAGATTCAACAATTTTAAGGACTTTGCAAACCATTAGCTCTATTTCTTTTTCCCGTTGGAAATTATCCGGTTGGACAAGTCAAGTTTCCTATTGTGAAGTCAAAGAAAAAATTGCTCTGAGATGCTCCTACAAGAAAAGGAGCTACCAAAAGTCAGCAGTGATAGTTTTTGTTCAGCATAGCAACAGCTCTGAAAAACGTCATTGACATAAAGAATACATTACAAATTCAGATGGTAAAAGCCAAGCAGCACCTAAGGAGACAACATAAAGACCGTGAATTAGCCTTGTGTAAAAGAAAAGCATTTGGAAGTATCATCTCTAACCAATAGTGGTCCTGCACCCAAAAGTGAATAAAAATATTAATTATAGCAAAATATGAATGCCAGCAAGTCAACAGCTGAAGTACCATTTCTCTGAACAAACACAGAACTAGAATCTCCTTGCATTTTCATCCGAATATATCTTTGCAAAAGTTGCAAAAATTTTGTGGAATCAAGAGTTCCACATTGCATTTATGGCTTCCAGGATGGATTCGTCAGGGAGATAAAATTATGAAAAAGTGAGTATTTTATCCACTTAAATATAAAATTAAGCGATGCTACACAAACCTATTTTGTGAAAGTATCTGAAAGGCTTTCTACTCAAACTCAGGGTGACAACCCATTTTCAAGCTTTAAAGATTACACAAAGCAAAAAGGTGATTTTTGCAGGCCAACTGTAGACAGACCTATCCCATGATAAATTGTACATCTAGCTACAAACCTCAGAGGCCTAAAAAAATAGTAAACATCCTATTTCTGCAACAACAGTATTATAGTCTTTCTTCAAATTTTCCTAAATCCCTATAATAAATGGAAGATATTTCATTTTAGACACTTGCAGATTCCATAATGAGTTAAGCCTCTTTACAGTTTATTTTAATAAAGCACAGCTTTCTAAATATACTGAGGCTATAAAACTTGCAGGTTGGAGCAATAATATGTTTAGTAGCCTTGCTTTATAAAGTGGAAATGTTTGCATGTCTCAAATTACGAGCAATTTAAAGTAGGAAGTAAGCAAACTAGCTCTTGTGTTATGAAGCTTGACATTGTTAAGCCTTAAGAGAACACATACTTCAAAGTCACACAGACTGAAATATGCTCTATAAGCTTGGCAAGAGGACCAATGCCATAATGATGTACTGCACAAAAATCACCACAAATTTCCATTTCTGTGTGAAGTCGCCTTGCTGTAAACTTTAACATTTTACCGCTGGTCCTATTTTTAAAATTAATTAATTATTCATTTTCTTATTAAAAGATCAGGGTATATGAAAAAGACAACAAAGCTTGCCTTTGGATATCAACTAAGAAAAGTAGTAACTGTAAATTATAAACAGTAAAAAAAAAATACCAGTGTTTAAATGAAGAGAATCAGAAATATCACTTGATAACAAGTATTTCAAAGGTAAATTACTGTTCTTTTCTCCTGCACTAACTTAAATGTGGAGATCCTTCTTTCTTCTCCATGGATTTGGTATTAATTTTCCATTGACACCTGTGTCTTTTCTGCTCATAAACAGCTGAATTAAAGTCAATGACACTACTTACAAACCCAAATGCAATAATTCCAAGTTCTTCATGTAATTGTAGTTAGAAATCAATTAATACTAAATTATTGTTTATATGAAATACAAAAAAAAAATACTAATAAGCATCTAGAAGCATAACAGAAATTTAAAAATCTCAACCTAAGCAGTCTCTGATTGGTCTGTCAAATCAGCCAGGAATACCATGATTTTTGAAATCTATACCTACTTTATTTCAGAATATAACTGATTTGGAGATGCAGTCACCTGGACCTGAAAAGAATTATTCTCAAAGAAGGCTACATCATGACATATGTACACATGTCCACAACTAGAGTACTCCATGCATAAATATTTAGAAAAAGAAAGATCATTGATCAGTTCATTTAATAATCTGGATGCAAATAAGATGCCTACAGGGAAATCAACAATGTAAAACCACATCTAAAGTTCTTCAGAACACAGGTTAACTCTTACTAAGAATCATTGCTTGTTTTGTGTCCATTATAATGCAAAAGTAACTCTCATTTTTATAACAGTTCTAAAAATCTTCACTTTAGAAGTTGTTCCATTTTGTAGATATAAATATTGTGATGCAATATATGCAAAACTATGAACCTCACTGCAATTCCCCCAATTTTTTAAATTCCAGTCTGCTCAGTTTTGAATGTGAGTTGCATTTAATGAACCTTCTTATTTTTCCTTTGTTCCTTTAGTACTCATTTAGATGAAAGTCACTGGCTGACGTTAGACATTTTTATCACACACCACGCTGAATCTTATACATAAAATGTTGTTGGGGCCTTAAAAAATAAAGATTCTTGATGAATTGTCACCATAGAATTGAGTTACTATTTCTATCCATTCTGTTGGCACTAAACTACAGTTTAAAAAACCCTCAATTATTTTGGAAAAGAGTATCTTTTCCAAAGCCCTTTTATTTTGATATATACAGAGTAGGTGGGTGAGCACAGAGGTGTTCCTTTTGGAAATATTTAGTAAACAGAGAGAGATGGCAGATCTTCCATGGCATATATCTATTTCTGAGAGTTCATTAAGCATCATACAGGAGATCATGAGGAATAGACAAGGATGACACTCTAAGCTAACAGAATGAGATATTCCAAACTGACTAAATCCTAAACCACAGTGGTGCTTTTGAAAATCCCTGTCTGTGTGCCTGAACATGACAAATGCCAGAGCATTTTAACAGCCCTGACATGTAGTCAGCATTGCTTATGTAATTCAACTTCAGACTTGAAACGACTGCTAGCACAATATTACTGTCAGGAAGAGAAATTAACACGTATTAAAAATAGTTGAAGTTTTCAGATCATCTTCTGACAAACTCAGGCTCTCTGATGAAGGACTAAAGCTGCTGAGTGCAGGCAGTCACGGAGATGCCCTTCCTGGTTCAGAGGAGTTAGCTGAAGGAGCGTGGACCAGAGTCTGCACTGCTCTGGGCTGCTGCAGCTGCCAGCTGCTGAGGGCCCTCAGCATTTCTATACCACATCATGATGCACAATGTAGGTTTTCTCACTGATGTACAGAAGCTGATGGCAGCCCTCATTAATAAAATATTAGCTGAGTTTAGAACATGAAGGAACAAAAACTTGCAAAGTGAGTTCAAACAAGCTGGTGTGGAAGCAGACACGTACCACAGGCCTTTGAGTTCCCACACCTTTGCTTATATGCCAGGAAACTGAACCTTCCCTTTCAAACAATTAGAAAGTGATAGCAGCAGCAAATCAGTCTTTGTTCAGCCAAAGCTACAGAACTCTTCTCTGTGCAAAATTAGATCTCTCCGGACACTATCTCTCCAAGCATACATGATGCATGCAGTTTGCCTTTTTTCTAAAAAACAAGAAACATTAGTCAATTCAGCAGAAAGAGGGCTTGTGGATTTCTGTGGGCTCATATCATCACAAAAGGAATTGACTGGTTTGATCCAGACCATATGCAGGTGATGATAGATCTGTTCTGCTGATTCCTGATATAATTAAAGCAGCTTCAATTGGCTATAAAATAAAAACTGCATCTTTATGGGTCTGGGGTTTAATTTTTTTGTTTTGGGGTTTTTTTGTTTGTTGGGGGGGTTTTTTGTTTTGTTTGCTTTTTTGGTTTTTGTGGTTTGGGTTTTTTTTTTTTTTTGTAAGTCATGTGCATTGAGCATCAGAATGCTTTGTCAGATAATGCTTTCAGTTGATGCTTTTGGAGACTTGAATGCATGTAGCTCCTGACAATGATTATATGCACGTGTCCCATATAATTCCAAAAGCACACCCATTATGAAAGATTAGTACAGTTGTGCTTATGATGTATTTAGGTCGTCTGTTACTGAATATTTCTACTGTCAGTACAACAAAAGTGTGATGATCACAGTTAAAGCTTAACAAAGAAAATGCTGTCAGGCAATTAGTAAGCTGAAGTCAGCAGTACTAAAGTGAAATATATCATGTTTGGAATAGCACAGTGGTTTGCTTGTGATAAATGTTGAAACAGGTCCTCATACACAGAACATATCCTAGCCTTGGAAAAGAGTTTAGCATCTGAAAAAAAAAAACCAAACCAACAAACAAACAAAAAATAGCCCCACAAAAAAACCCCCAGAACTTTACCTTCTTACTATATATTTCTTACTTTTCTCTACAAAATAGTCTGAGCCACTGGCATCTAAAAAGGTATTTACCCATTATAGGACTTTTGCCATTTATGAAATGGTAACAGCACAGCTCAGGAGAAGACTGCAGTACAAACGTGTATCTGCTTAAAAGAGAGTTCACCAAATGAAAAATCTCATAAACTCCAGAAATTGTAAAAAAATCAAGTGCCTTTTATTCTTGAAAGACAATTATGTAAAGAAAAGAAATAATTTGGCAAAATCTGGAATACTAGGCTCTCCATTCCATTAGAGGAAATAGTAAGGTAGAAATAGAGTCAATTCAAGACCAGCAAGGTGTCTTTTCAAAGTCTCTAAGCCTCCCCCGTTGCAAAATAAACAATTAAGAAATCTATAACATATGTTTTAGAAAGGAATAACAGCTAAATTCAAATACAGTCTGATCAAGCATGATTTCATCACAATTTAGTCTGTACTCGCTGACTTATACCAGGACTCAGTTTGTTCTAAAAGGTTTTATTAGCCCCATTTTTTGTCAGACTTCAATCTTCCTTAGCCTAGTTATCATACCTATGACAATAAATGCTACTATATCGTGTTACAAGAAGGAAGGCCAGATCATTCCTGACAAAAAATGATGTGTTTTTAAAACCAGTGAAACACAGTTGAGGGAGGGAGAATGTGCAAAATGAGATAAGCTAAAGCAAAAGTAGTGCAGGCCTGGAACAGAGAGAGAAAAAAAAATCCTTATTGCACTAACTCAATTATCGAAAATATTCTCAATATCAAAACCAACATAACGTCAAAAATTCCTGGGCAATATACAAAACAAAGTTAATACTGTGCCTTGAGCTACAGAGAACTAAATTCTGAGCCTGTTAACCCTTGAATTCTGGAATACCAATGCACAATACAAAAATGAAAGAAATTCAGCAAAGAAAAGGTTTTGGCAGGATTGTTAAAAGCAGCAATACCAAATGCTTGGCAAGTCAACAACTATGAAAGGTACAACTGTTTTCATTTACATGAATAGTACAGACCAAAAAAAAAGGTAGTAAAAATTGCTTGGCAAATCAAACTTTCTCTCAATAATATTTGTCATTACAAATCTTAGATTACTGGAAAGACTGCTAATTAGGAAGAGTGAGCAAAGGCAGTGATAAGTTCTGAAGCTCTTTGTGTAGGAGAGCCTCCTTCTCTCTGCCCGTGGAGATCAGATCCTTCCCCAGACTCACCGTGAGCAATCGGCAACGGTGACCAAGAAGGAGCAATAAGGAAGCCACACCCTATAAACCCTAAATCACACAACCTCTCTGTAACTGTTACAATAAGCTGGCAAGTGTTCTCTGATAGTCTGTGGTATTGTTTTGTGGAGTTTGTGCCTGTAATGGAATCCATAAGTTAAAAACTCCATGGCGCTTGGCATACACTGCAGAGAGTTCAACAGTGACAAACCCACTCACTGTGGCACGTATCTGGCCCAAAGCTTTTGAAGGCTGCATTTTCAGGCAGGCAGACATTAGGCAGATGCTTTGGGGAACTCCACCACTGTTATTCCATAGAAAGGGAAGAAGCCGTCCTCTAGCAGCTCTCTTGCAAAAAATTCTACATCCACACTGATTGGGATCTCTTTTACAGAGGCACTGACTTTGTTTGTGGCACACTCATTTAATGAGTTATCACTGACCTTCCACATTCATGACTTTCAGGTATTATGCAGACAGGTAGAACCAAACTGCTCAGATATTCATGGCTCCATTCATATCTACAGAAAATCACCTCAGAATCTTTCTGATGGCACATGAACTAGTATGAGACAATGTCTGTGAACACTTGACACTGAATTATAATTCACCATTTATTTTTAATGACGTACATGCCCTTCACTATGACAGTCAACAGTGTTTCAGAAAAATTCAGAAAATAATTTTTTTTTTCTGAAGGAATAATCATTCAATTTTCTGTGAAGTTCTGCTTTTGTTTAGCTAATTCTACAATTCCACCTAGTTCTAATAGAAAAATTCTTCTCCCAAAGGAGAAGTCATTTCTCAGGCAGCAGGATAGATCTCTGCTGCCTTTGCTTTCAGCCTCGAACTGACTTTCTCTTCCCCAACAAGTGCCAAGACAACAGCCAGAGCACACCCTGTTCCACCTGTGCAGCACAAATGGTGCCCCTCAACAGCAAAAACCCTCTTCTTAAAACTAAAACTTAAAAATTAGAGAAATTGCTTCCTAAACCAGTCAATAACCTGTCAACTATCAGAGGAGAGGTAACCACGGTATCTGTGAAAAGGACAGAAAAGCAATCCAATGCACAAACTGTTCCACAAAGCAGAAACTGTATAACATCACTGTCTGAGGGCAGAACTTGAAAGGTATTTGTGAAGTTACAGATGCACAGACTTCACTTCAATTTTTCATATATTTAAAAATTCCTCAGTCTCTGATCCAGGTTACACCTTATTAATCTGTTTTCTCCCCACTCCTCAGTGAAGTTCTCTCTTCCATTCTGCCCTCTTCCAGACACAGCTGCATAAGCTCCCTCCCCTTCTATGTCCTCACGCAGAACAAGGACCTTATGTTTCTATTTAATACATATTAAGTGCTTTTAATGATATTTAGCAGTGGAAAAAAAAAGAAAAAATATTCACCAACTCCCAAATATCTAATAACTGTAAGTGTTGTGCAAAGCACATCTCAGTAATTCCGCAGGAATCAGAGCTATGACAGGATTGAGAGTAGACAGTCACCTGAACAGCTGCCTGCTTCGATTCATTCTACTTATTTTCCTTATGGGGTGGTCTGCTTCATTTGTTAATTATGTGCTATGGGATATGAGGATGGACCAGACTTTCTTTGACAATCTGAATCGTTTTCTCAGGACACCAGCCAACACTGACAATATGCTATTTCTCAGGATGAATTATTTTGATAGGCAGAACTATAACAACATCAGGAAAACAGCAGCTCCAACATTAGTAATGACAGCATTCTCCTCTCACTCAGACTTGTATTGTGGCCTGAAGAATTTCCATTCCCTGGTAAGAAAGACACTGGAAGCACACAGTTCAATCCAGATAGGTTACCGCTTTCCTGTTGTTTGGGTGTTTTTTCCTCATTCTTCATTTTCATGATCTTTCATTCTGGATGTGTTGAATTACCAGGAAAGGACAACTGCACTTACACCAAACCAGCATAATGGGTGAAATCAGAGCAACAGAAAAGTACATGCAGTGTCAGGACAAGAATGCTAAGAATACAAACAAGTTCTGGAGCTTTGTTAGTCTGAGGATCCCAAAATTATCTTTACATTCTTTTAAATCACTTCCAGAGAGATTTTATAATGCTTATACACCACAAGTACAGAGAAAAATCCTAACTCCATGAATAGCATTTGGCCATAGGCAACACCAGATCAGGCCACTGCCAAAGCAGCAAATTCACCTGGGGCAGTGCAGTGACCTTTGTCTATGCTTGAGCCCTACAAAACCAGGCTTGGTACTGATACTGCTAAAGGAGGAATCAGGATCTGAGAGGAGGCTGCAGCCATCTGTGGGAGCCCTATTCAGCAACAGATTCCAAATTCACTGTCATCAGGCTCCACAGTTTGCAGCCTCAGATGTGTCCCTTTCTTCATTTTCTCTTTTTCCTTTACAGGAATGACTCAATCCCCTTTCTCAGGGACAGCAAATCTCAAATTTGTTTTTACTGCTTTGTGTAGTTTCTTCTTGGTGTCCCAGGGACTACAGAGAAGGCAGTTACATCTTTGCTCTTTATCTGAGCTGTGTGTGCCTTTGAAATCAATGTCAGCAGCAGGAGCAGAAGGTGAGATTTTAGGACTTAATTTCACTATCATATACAAATATATAGGGCCATCTGACAACCTCAGAGGGGTTTTTCACTTTCTGCCCTGATGATACCCCACATACCATGGCAGGAGAAAGTGAGGTATTTAACATCCACAGCAGACAGAAAATCTAACCCCTGAGTTTCCACTCTTTCATTTCTGCTACTGCTGTTATTATTATTATCATCATCTCACTTATCCAGCAGGCAATTCCCTTACTAGGTTTATGATGATGTAACCACATTGTCTTCAACTGAGTTATTGATTTATACTAGCATAACAGAAGAGTCTGGCCTAATAAATATCTACAAAATGAGAATAAAGACCAATTAGTGCTTGCACAGAAGCTGTTTGCACTAAAATTAGCTCTGTCTGCAGTAAATCTAAACAGCAGACAGAAATGTCAGTAGGAAACCAAAGATATTTTATTTTGTTTTTCTCTTCATACTTGCTTTATTTAAAGGATATATGTTTTTTCAATCAATTCTATTTGTTAAAGTTGTCATTAAAAGTAAATGGATTAAGCCCAATTCTGCCAGACAATGTGTGCCATTCAAAAGCCCTACAGTATGAAAGCATCTTTCCTGAGTCTACAGATTTCTGCACAGCAAGGGTTCTTGCATAGTTTCTCAGCATTTATACATATCATCTCACATCAGAGACTGAGCTGGTTCAGAGAGACACCGGTACCTTCCACATAAAGGTCACAGGCCACTGTTATTGACATATGACTTTAATCCTTTGGATGCTTCAAAAGATGAAGATTAGCAGCAATCCTCAGAACTCGCACCCAGGAGATAGTTATTTGTCAAAAAGTTGATGTTATTGATGCTTACAAAAGAAGGAGAGTATGTAATTTATCTAATAAAAGTCAGGTCTTGTTTGCCTAGACTCCAGAGTTTTGACAGTTCCCTTGCTGAAGTGTTTGATGTTGAGTTTCATATAATAAATGCAAATTTTTCATCAGCTATGCATCTTCTTAGGAGCAACTGGTATTATTGTGTGGATTTTCTTCTTTGGTTTTCTCCAGAGTTTTTCCTCTTAAAGTCTTTGTTTCCTTTAGAATTCATTATAAATGACATAATTATATGTCTTTTTCTCCCTTGATTGAGAGCATTTCTTACAGACGATGATTTACCATTTGGAAATTACAAATAGCATGAATAGATACAATTATTATATTGCAGAATTTCCTTTAAAATCCAGAAATGTGGTTTAGCTGAACTGTTTGAAAATGATAAGTAGGCAGGTCACATTATTTCCTCTAATCCGCATATGACCCTTGATGCAAATTGAAGTGTTTCCTCAAACTGGATTAGAAGGTTTCCCCTGGAATGCTGAATAAATTTAAGATTGGGATGAGCAGAAATGGACATGGAATACAAGTAAAAGAATTAATACAAGTAAAAATAGTTACTTTTACGAGGATTCTTTCAGGAAATCACCCTGTTTCAGTAAGGTGGGGTTCCAGGTGAGACAGAGTCAGACCAAAGCACATCTATTGAAAACCTTCCCATCAGTTTTGAATAGACCTTGGCCCAAGTTTACACAAAAGTTCCATCAACAACTTCTTCAGTTTTTGAGTCCCATTTTCCATACAGAGAAAGAACAGAATACAATGTTTAAAAGTGTAAACCACGATTGCATGGGGCTAGAAGTCTTTTTATAGGGTCATCTGTCATCATATGATTTATTTCTAGAATGCTTGGATGTGTCTTGTAGGTGATTCTCTATAGCTTACGAAGATGAACCAAAAATAACATTTTTATTTGTTATACATAGAGTATTTCTTGGTTTTCTTCTGTTCCTATGGAACTGGCAGAATGCAAATCTTTTCTGCTTTAGAAACACATTTAAAAATAAAACCGTAAATAATTTGACACTGGTGTTGATCAACTAATGAAACAAAAGCCCAGGGACACTTTCATACATATGATTGCACGTGTCCATTAGTGTGTTAGTTACTGCTGGTACCCATCCTCAAAAAGGGCTGCAGCAAAGTCTGTTACAGAAAGCATGGCCTGAAGCCCACTGAAATCAGTCAAAAATGCAATGACTTCAACAGAGTCCTGTGTGCAACAGATGGCTGTTAACAGCCAGTTGTGAGTATTTGAAACAGGCTCATCCTGCCTTGGAAAACGAGGGCCAGAGCATCCATTAATGGAGTGAGGAGAGGAGGTGAGAGGGCCAAGGGAATTAAAGATTAAAGAGCTGCAATTAGGCAATGTTAATGAGGAATAATCTCAAAAGGTTTCCACTTTTGTAAAAAGCCTTCAGTTTGTTTTATAAACAGAACTCTGTGTAATGTAGAGCCATCTATCCATGATGCAGACTGTTTTCAGGCTCCAGTCTCTGCCAGGGAGCCATGTTAGGGATGCTAACATGTTACACATACTCTGAGTGAAATCCAAACCAAAGCTCATATTCATTTTAGTCTGTGAAGGGCTTAGGCCAGGGCTTAGGACTTCTTCATATCCTATTCAAAATGTCTAATCTGAAGTCCCATTTCTTTCATCAAACACTTGCAACTACAAACAAAGACGCTCCAAAATATCCACATCATGATATTTTTCTGAGGTGTGTAAAAAACTTTGCCATTCCTTTGATTGTCTTCAATCTTCAAATAAAATAATAAATAAATAAATAAGCACCAAACTCTACAACTCAATTAATTTTGATGCCATAGCTTGCTACTCCAGGAATTAATGCACAACAAACTTGACTCACATAGAACTGCCTGCAGTTTATCTAAAAAAATACTGCAAAAGTCCCAGTCGCTCCTACCTCATCCTATTTCCTGGTCATACATTGCTATCCCTCTACTTCTTCCAGCACTGGCATTTATCTGATCAAGTCGATCAACTCACAGAAGAGAAACCCCATAAAAAGCAACAAATCTATTTGAACAGGATACAGACACAATCCAAATGCTAAATATGTTAAGAGAAGGGCTCACTCTGTGGAGATGTGTTGCTCCATATAAAGAAACAAGACCCCTAAGAGCCAAAGTCTGATGACAATAAGAATGAAAAGATTTTAGCATCTACAGCAACTCCAGCCAAATAATAGCAAAAAGTTTAAGAAACAGAGTCACAATGAGCTGAATTAATTTCTCTGCTACTTCTGAGGGTAATTCCTGTCCCTCCATATGCCTTCCCTTATTGCCACTCATCCGACTTCTCTGTGTCAGACTTGAGACAACTTGAGAGACCTCAGGAAACTATAACCTTCTCTGGGTGGGGAATTACTTTTGCCAGGTTGATGAACCAAATTATTTCAAGTAAGTAGCAGGAAGACGTGGCAGAAGTCCCAACAGAGGACAGATAAGGACCACCTCTCTTCTGCTGTGATGAATTTGTAGACACCTGTCCATTAGGTCTAGTGAAATTTAGCCAGAATGAAAATACTATTTGCCAATTAGCTAGAACATGTGAGAAGATCTGTTATCAATAGATTTGCCCCACTGGCCAAAGTAAGTGAATCACCTTAAGGAACACGGTGTCCCATCAAAGCTGAGAATGATGTCCAAACACTTGATGACAACCAAACTGCTCCCTCCTGACGTGTCCCTGGTGCCAGGAGGGAACAGACTCCTGGCAATGGAAATGTACCAAGTCTAAATGGTGATCCAAATTGTAGAACCACATCAACAGCAGTACAGACCAGTGGCAAAGATCACCTAATTGGATAACACCATCACAGATGAGGCATAGCATTTATTGACAGAGATAATAAATACTAGAAAGGAAAAAAACCCAGAAAAATTGTTCTCAGGAAGGTTGGAAAATCACATCTGTTCCAAGTGTGAAACTTCTAATGGTCACGTATTTTTTGTTTGTAGTAGACTGCCCCTAATACATTGCTTATATTTTAACTGAAAAACAAAAGCGAGATATGCTGCTTTCTAAAGGAATGAGAAAAGTAATGATCTCTGCATGTAAGAGAAACAATTTTTCATCTGGATTACCAATACTGGTCACATTATTTCCCTGTGTTCCTCTGTAACTCTGCTTTCTGAGCCCTATATGCAGGCTAGGAGGAATCTTTACATTTAAACAATCAGGGGTCTGCTGGTGCCTTTGACTTCCACATGTTACATCAATACTAATGGCTGGTAGGTCCTCTGATACAAGAAATCCCTAATGACTTCTGAAGATCAAACACAAAATTAAAACAACGCTTTTATCTGAAGTTCTGGCCATTATTTTCCCTTTCAATTTTTTTTTTCTAAAATTAGATGCTAGCAACATATCTTGTTTTTAATGACCATATCCTGCAGAGTTCAAAATAATTTTTAAATCATAATATTTTTAGTTTACTGAAACATGTTTTTGAGAAAAAAAAATCTTTTAAAATTCAAAATTACCTACAATTCTGAACAGAATAATTTAAAATCTGGGGGAGACATAAATATTCTATTGTGACCCTGCAAAATGGGGACAACTATGAAGGCTTAAAATGTTTCACAAAATAGTTTTCATGTTTTTCAACCAGCTCTAGTTACACATTTATTACAGTAAAGCAGCTTTTAAAAGGCAGTTGTGTTTTCTGCCAAGGGGTGACAGCATTTCATTGTGGGGATGTGTGTAAATGATCCCTTCACTATATAGGGTCTGATCTTGCATTCCTTGTGCATCCTAAGTTCACACTGAAACTAACTGTGTGTTAACAATAGTATTCCAGACAAATTCTAATGGGATAATTCTGTGATTATTACTACCTAAATTTCCCTTGTTTCATTTGGATTCAGCGTTTTCCTTTCTGCTATTGAGCCAAAGTCTTCAGAAGGAGTTTTGCCATATAAAGTTGCACAATTTTGTTATGATTTTATGCACCTTGGTGCATTTTCCTGCTGAGGCAAGTGCCCTTCAGCAGCAGAGAAACTTTCTTCCTTCCATAATGCAGGATCTGGCAAGTGTTCAAAAGCAAACTAACACTGTCTGAGATAGATCAGAAAATAAACATATCTGCTCAAATGGAAACACAAGAAGCTATTCAGGTTCTGGACTACTGTCACTCAACCTGGAATTCAGCTGGGATATTTGATCAACACAATTGCTCTCACAGAGACTACCTCAATGGTCAGTGGACATTTTGCATGGACACAGAAGCATAAACTCCAGTGTACAAGTTTATATAAGGCAAATTAATTGCTGCAACCATATCATTAAAAGTTTCCAAAAAAATTATTTTCCTACCTCGATGGTAATCTTAAAACCTTTAAGCCGAAGATAAAACATCCACACTTTAGTAGGGCCTGCATACTCACAGTTTGAGGGTGTCTTACAATGAAAACATGAAATTATTTCAAATTAACAACAAAAAAGTCAGGGATTTGTGAGGGAAGGCAGATAAAAATGCAAATTTTAAAGACCAGAATAACCATAATTCTTGCTGAAGAGTAAGTTAAACACATGGGGAAAAAAAATAAGAAAAAAAAAAATAAAATGCCCAAATTATTTCTTACAGAATCAATAATATAAAACATATCTCCATTATGCCCTGGTTTAATTGAAACTACATTTCTCCAATCCTTGCCAGAAAAACAGGAGAATATGGCTACAGAATTCATGCACCCACTTTCTATCTGCATGACCTGCTTCAAGAGCTAAGCCAAGTTTCATTAAAAATTATTGGTCTCATAACTTTTTTTTTCTCTGCAAAAAGACTCCCCATATGGCACCAATATCAAGATAAAATTGTGGCTGTGCAAAGTTTTTCCCACTCTTAATTTTTAAAAAAACTATAAAGTGATTTTATGGCAAAATCAAAAACTGTCAAGTACGATAAGATCTCACTTGATAAAAGTCTCATGGGCAGTTGTGCTGGTTTTGAAATGGGGTATTTTTATCTGAAAGATGACACACAAGATGTTCTCATGTCTTATGCACAGTACTGAACTATACCAGCTCAGTGGAATATTATCCACTTCTTACTGGGTGCTTTGCTAACACATATTGTGGTATTAAGGAATTCTTTTGTATTACTGTGGCATCTGCTAAAAATGTCAGATGTGATCACAGGCCTTGCAAAACAAGTATTTTAACAACCAAAACCTTATGATAGGTTATATTTCAGTGACTTGGAAACAACACTGCATTATCTGAGAAAACAGCACAGATGTTGCTTAATAAACTGCTCAGTTTATGCATTGTATTAACCTCATGAAACATTTATGCAAATCTTGCATTAACAAAAGGTAAAAGAATCATTATAGGTTATGAAGAAAACAATGTGACAACCTTTGTTTTTACCTCCATGTTTTATGGGGGCATTTTAACTCTTAGGGGTTTCTGTTTAGGAAGACACAAGGGCATTATAGATTTTCATCTATTTTGTTTTCAGTTCTGCTATCATTCCTTCCAGCTGATTTCACATTTTATAATGCTAATAGTGGGTGTATGGTTTTGAGTTTCTCTACTGTCAGCTGGTCAGTAGGTCTGGGGGATATATTTAATGGAATCTGACAGCTGATGGAACTGATCTCATTGAAAGGGGATTTGATATGTGGGATGAATGTGGTGACCCTCAATTCGACATATTAATGACCATTATTATTCAAACTCTTGCAGCCAATATAACTCTTTTTCTTGGACACAGCAGTACATGTGTATAAAAGAAATGACTTATGGATGAGTTAGTCCATATACTAGTTTGAGTGTCATTTAGATAGCATGTCAAAACAGATTAGCTATTTTACCCTGAGACAAAATTAAAGGAAAAGCCTTGGTACTCTGTACACTTGTAAACAAAGCAATGATAAAAATGGGTAGTTTCACTGGACTGAGTCAGAAATACAGCAAATACACATCTCCAACTGTGGGAAAAAGCATTCTGCACTCTGGGCAATAGAAAATAAAACTCAGCAGTCGGATACTGCAGCTGCAACCAACAGGTCCTCCTCTGCTATAGGCCACCCAAAGAAGTTATAGGCACCCTTTGTGCACAAACAGCTTTTAGAAAAAGAGATATATATCAGCCTTACTTTACAGAAACCAGCATTTAGGTAACTAAACTAGCAGTACTTCACATTCTGCATTGACTCGTGACAAAATATTCATTGTTTCATTTACTCTCTGCTGGTAGGAGAAATTTGGCCCAATCAAAGCTGTGCACGATGGGACAAATAATGCTATATTCCAAAAAATCCTGAGATTCCTGCCATCTTTTGGCAGAAGGGAAGCTGATCACAGATGCTTTAACAGATGTGTAAAGGACACAAAAGAAAATCTTAATATGTGAGCAAGAATCCCAAGGAACCATTTGATTTTAAATTATGAGCTGCTGCTACTTTTTCGGGTCACAAATATAAAATCTATTATTGATCTTGAGCATTGCCTCCTATTTTGAATGTCTTTTAAAGCCAAGGGCACTCTAATGCCATTTAATCAATAACTGCTTTCACATTTTTGAAGCAAATATGCAATTTGTTTACAGATTTTAAAGGCTACTGATGTACACTGCCTGTTCTTGTCTACCATGTCTGAGGACATGGTGATGTTCTACAATATTTAGCCAGGGTGCCTGCTGAGCTGGGCAAGACATTCAAAACCTTTGCAGCCTGTTTTATGGCCCTGGTGGTGCATGAATAATAAAAGCACATTGCATTTCTCTCCTTTCCTGCTTTAACAAGCTCTCCAAAGGGGGAGAAAGCTCTGAAAGGAACCAGATAAAATGAAGCCACCACCAAAATAATGCTCTGAGACACTCGACCTACACATGTAAGTATTGCAGCATATGAGGAATGCTTCAATAACCTTAAAGTTATTAAGGAAACCATCTGAGAAGGAGGATGTAATTAGATCATAGCAGTGAGGTCCACATTTGGTTTCCATATTTTTGAGGATTCAGTCAACATTTAGGATATCTCAATTAATGTATGGTTTGAAAGGCTTAACCATATGATGACACTCAATTACTCATTCATCTAGCCAAATATGTTAAAAGTACTTGAAAAGTCAGTTCTTTAATCTTTTATGAATTGCCTTTATCTGAACATTGTCACCACATGGGCAAGGGCATCGTGTATCGTGACCAGCTTGTGTTTACGTTCTTGCTCATCATCTATTGATGGAAATTCTAGCTAGGATTGTTTCTCAAACTTAATATCTATGCTTTCAGGACAAAATGGAAATTGAAGTAAAGGTACACTTAAAAACTCACAAGGAAATGAACACAAACACAATCAAGGTACTGTAAATAAGAGCAAGAGCTTATCGTGCATATGAATTTTGTTTGAAAATTTAGACCCTTAATACTCTAATGCACATTCAGTTTTCAGATCCTTCCTGCAGAGTTGCCTCACTATCCACAAGCTGAGTTCGCCTTATGGGTATTCTGTTTTTTATCATTATGTTTTACTTTGGAAAGAGCATCTCACTTCAAGATAAAAGCATCTGCAATAGGTTCTCTGCAGAAAAGAAAAAAAAAAAGGTTGATTCCCTATCTTTGAATCCTCAAACTTGTTTATAGCCCCGTTTCAAATATTGATTATTAGTTCTGGCTGATAATAACCACTGTCCTAGTGCCAGTACTTCATTTCTGATCTTTCATTTCATTTCTTTTCTTTCTGATTGCTCCACACAAGAACAATTTCATCTTACCATTGGAAGTCGCTTATAACTGCATATATTTACATAAGTGCATCCCTACATTACATACACAAAACCAGCACAACGACAACAAAAAAAAGGATGAAACACATTAATTTCCTTCTTATAATTTTAATAGGACCAAGGCTTTCTGCACATCTACTGTCACACTGAGAAATTTGGACCAGAAATCAACAATCATCCCACTTTATTTTAAGGGAACTAATATAAAATAAACTGGAGGAAATAGAACCATTGTTTGGCTGGTTTTGTTCTACTTCATGTAAAATGAATATAACACTCCGCAGACTTTAGGACCCTGAGTGCTACATAATCCCACATATTGGTTTGCTGAACCTGAGCCACAGCTGTTCTGATAACAGACCCTTTGAAACTGCTACAACTTTGAATAAAAGCAATGTTTGCAGTAATGATGTTACATGGATGGTAGATTAATCACTGCTGCACATATTTTTCAAGGTCTTTTTGTGTTGCTGTTGAACGAGTGCTTAGTACTCTGAACACCTGAAACTTCACTCCTTTGCATGTTTTCAGAATGGTCAAATGAAATGAGGGAATCCCATCACCCATTAGAAAGGGTGGAACATTACATGCCTTAAACATGGTAATATTCATTAACAAATCCTGTGAGAAAAGCTGGATCCAAGTCCCTTGTTCCATTATTACATGAAGAAGAAAAACTCCACAAGCCAAGATTGTAACTGACAAAATGGAACAGGGTTCACAAAACACAATTTATTAATTTGATATTATCATAAGCTATTAAAAATGAAACATTTCTGGATACACATAAATCCAACTGTATGAATTCTATAAGAAATTTAGGCATCCTGAAAGAGAAAATTCAGATAAAATAAAAATAAGTACTCTTTTAATCTAAACCACATTCCTTCAATTAAAAAAAAATGAAAAATATTAAAGCTCACTCATGTGCAGCTTGAGATCAAATTTATTTATACTACAAATGAATTTTTTTCATTGCTCTACTTAGTGATCTCAGTATGAATTTTATAGTGTAATACCAAATCATGCCATCTTCCAATGACATCCATAGGTCTAACCTAAGGCTATTTTCACAAAAGAAAGGAAAATCGTGGTGCCTGCCTCTTTCTCAAACTAGTGAAACATGTTTGCTCAGTTCCTGGCTGGGAACTGGCTGCATTTTTATGTGAGAAGGTGACAAAGCAGTTGGATTTTCCCTGTACCTCTGGAATGGCCAGGCTTAACGAGCACAACAATGCTGCTGCACTAATTTCCCTCTGCATCATTCTTAAAGCAGTTAATTGTTCCTTCTTCAGTGTTCAGGCTACAATTTCTGCAGAGAACTTTTCAGAGCAACCTTGAAGTTCAAATAAACTCACCGAAACAGGGAGGCTCAGCCAGAGATAAACAAAATTCCACCTACTTTTTGTCAAGTGCTTCCTATTGTTTAATTCTAGGCCTTCAAAGGCACCAAGCCAATGAAACATTAGCACCAGACACACCATGGCTTAGACTTAGTCCATCTGAACACCCCCCAAAATACCTGCTATAATTTAGTCATATTTTGTAGCCTATTAGTTAATTTCTGTCCCTTGAGCAAGCATTTAGAAATACAACAAAAATAAGAACAGTATTAGTGGTTTCTGTCTGTTATAGAATTGCCAAGGCAAAACTATCCAGGACGGAAATAATTTATTCATATTCCTGTTGATGCATCACACACAGCGATCAAATTCTAAGTTATGAAGATTAAATCAAAGCTGCAGGGTTGTATCCAGTAGCAGCAGACACTAAACAAGACATTGCTGAAACTGCCTGGTTAAGTCAAGATTTTTATTATGTGACAGTATTGACTGAAGAAAACAGCAAACCAACTCTGGTGTAAATCAATGAGCTTTTGCTAGGCTTTCACAAAATAAAAGACCTGCTGGATTCAAAAGTAAAATCAATTTTCTTCTACTGAACAGGTTGAACATTGCAAGGAACAACTCCACAGCAATAATAATTTAAAGGTACTAAAAAAGAGCCAGGTTTTATTATCAGACCTGAAATATTTAGGTTTTGAAAATATAAACACTGATGAGATGCAAAAAAATGTGAGGTCCTGATAAAAGATCTACCTCAGCACCAGACAAAGCTATTCTGGAAGAAAATTTCAACAGAAAAATCACTCTGTGAAGAGCCCATAAGAGTAAGAAGACGTAAATGGTTGAGATTATACATATAGTACTTTTGATCATTTGTGGATTTTTGGTGGGCAAATATGTTTTGTCTATAAAAGGGGAAAATACATAACCGGGAAAAAAATTATGGGTAGATACTGGAGGAAACAGATACTGATTCTGACCACATAACGAAGATACATGGCCTTTTTACCATCTGATTGAGATTACTAAATAAAGTTAAATCTTTTACTAAAATTTATAACAGATTTCCTTCTCTCTCTCTCTGTCATGATTAATTTGTTATATAAATTTCATCTACAGAAGTGTAATTTTAAAGACTTACTTTCTCTTAAAGTTTGGTTTGGGGATTACAGAGAA
This sequence comes from Falcunculus frontatus, assembly GCA_013398115.1. Taxonomy (NCBI): domain Eukaryota; kingdom Metazoa; phylum Chordata; class Aves; order Passeriformes; genus Falcunculus; species Falcunculus frontatus. The sequence continues at coordinate 531,564 of VZRV01007534.1, forward strand.
CATACTTTCTTTCAATTATAGGAACAATTGTAATTGTCAAGAACTCTTTGCAGCACAATACTGGTAGTGCTCTCAAATACCAGCTACAAATAATTTTACTTCCTGTTGTTAAAACATCTGGAATTATATCTGTGGTCCTGGAAGAGGACTACATACGTAGTGTCAAGAAAATTTAAGGATTCATGGATTCAGAAATGAGCTGGATAAACTTATGAGAAAGAGGATTGACCAAATTAATATATATTTTAAAAAAAAAATCACAACTAGTTTTTACTAGGTATTACCTTCAGACACTTCTAAAATGAGGTTTATTTCAGTTAAATGAGGCTTAGCAAGGCTGTAAAAGGCATTTTACCCTATCAAAACTAACCAGAACCTCTTCCCTTGACAAATAGCTTCTGCAAGGCACCAAACCTCACATAATTATAGGCTAAAAAACCCACTAAAAATATACTCTGTACCACACACATGCAGCATAACAGCTTGATTTCATCATAACACTTAAATGCAATATTTTCCTGCACAGTATTATATTAATATGATAAAGTGCAGCCAGCCAAAAAATAGCTGAAGAGCTGCAAAGTGATTTCAGAAATTGAAAAGCAATTTCAAATGTTTGGTAAGCATTAACTTGCTCACTGTGCCCTATCAAAACCAGCTGCTAGACCATAATTCTAACCTTTTCCCTTTCAAAAATGCAGAGCCTTGAAATACTCTATTAATGAGAAATGAATACAGTAATTGAAAGAGTAAATATAATTTTAAAGAAAGCTCCCACCATCAAAATCTCCTTTTACATTGGCCTGCTTTACTAAAGGAATGATATGAAAAAGTGTTCCTATGTCATATACTTACTTATCTGTGCTGGCAACCAATAGATTTAGTGAAATTTTAAAGCATTCCTCTGCACCACGTGGTCAGTGATCTCACTGAACATTCACTTGATACAGGCCTGGCTGATGGATGCAGGGATGCTAAGAGATACAGGCATGTTCAGAAAATACAATGCCTGAAATGGATTTTACAACTGAATGGGAAGTTAAAAGATCACACATCTCACCTACGTTAAGATGCCTCTCTATAGTCCTGCATTAGGCCTTAATGTGGAAATGGGATTCATTTTCAGAAGCTCTCCCTCATCTCAAGTAGCTCCCTTTGGTTCAGAGTAGCAAAGAGCTGCTGCCACTCCCCATTTACACACCCAGAGTGGCAGAGTGCAGTGTGGGCTCCCTGCACCCCCCAGCCCGAGGTGTGGTCAAAGTGTGCCTTTCGCCTCTCTTGCAAGTACTTCTGCAAGCAGCAGCAGTACTGGAGTAGAGCAGGAGACTGCTGGAGGCACATCCCTACAAAGAAAAGGTTCCACATATTTACTTAGAATATACTTCAGCATCTGTTACACGAACAGAGCTCCTCTCCAGCTTCTCTGTACCCCCCTTCAGGTACTGTGCCAGTGACCATGCACTGGAACAGGTTTTCCAGAGAGGGTGTGGAGCGTCCCTCACTGGAGAGAATCCAGAACTCTGGAACTCCATCCTGTGCCATGTGCTCTGGGATGACCCTGCTTGAACAGGGAGATGGCACTACATGACCCACTGTGGTCCCTTCCAGCCTGACCCATCCTGTGATTCCATGATTTCTCTCTTTTATCTCTCGGATCTCTAACTAGCATTCCCTGCAGTAGTGGGACGGATCTGGAAGCAGAGGTAGCCACTTAGCCTGTACAAACTCACTTTGGCACTAGCACATAATTATAGGCTCTCTAAAGTACTTCAACATGTCTGTCTATTAGAAATGCACTGTAAGAAAATGAAGCTGACATTGCTTGTAAATTTGCAAACTTCACTGCCAAAGATCTCAGCAGTTAACAGCTTCATGCACTGCAATCTTAAAGAATAATTGATTCCATAGATAAATAGACTAGAAAATTTTAAAATTACAAAGGTTGGGAGTAAAAAATGAGAAATTTTGTATTATGCAACCTTAGCATTGTGTTAAAGAACATCTACTCTTACACTGTTCTAGGTGGGACTTCCCCCACTGTCATTATGAGAAAACAGAAAACTTTCTATGTAACAGTCATAAAAACGAAATAAAATTCAAGTAATAAAGATCAAGAGGATCATATTAATACTCTTGTATAACCTCCTACATAAGAAGCTGTAACTTGGCTCAGGAGTGTGCTTCTGAGGTGAATCACCCCCATTTGCAACTTTTGAAGCAATCAAAGTACAGGCTTAGAGATGAAAAATGGGATAAAACTAAACACAGACATGTTCCAGGAATGCACCCAATGGGCTCCAGCGACTCCTGGGCATTCATTCCAAGCAATCAAGGAGACATAGGATGAAATAACCCTAGGTTACAGGGATAACTTCAGTGCCAACAGCTTGGTTTTGTCCCACAGATCCATTTCTCTTCGATCGCATCCTTTATGCGTACAGACAAAGCATAGCAACAGCACACAATAATTCTTTTTCCAGATACCTTTGTCAAGATATCTGCCACCATAAGTTTTTTTAAGAAGTTGTTCCAAGCATGGGCAAAGAAAGGGATAAAGAATTGATATTTAATTTCATCGAGGTAGTATTTTAATTGTTGAAAAGTTTTGCTTAAAATTATTAAAGTGTATAAATCTATATGACAAGTTAATACCTTACAATTGTGTCCCATAGGTGAGAACAAAAGAAAATTTTTTATTGCATTTAATTTATCAAAAGTTTAATAAGAATGTCATTACTTAATCCTCCTTGCCTTATAACTATAAACAATACCCTACTTCCTTGAACTTCATTCATGTTGTAATAAGAACAAAACCAAAGGCATAACTTCAAGAAAAAACCCTAATTCTTTTCCAGAATTGCCTAATGGAGTGTGAAAAACCTCTTGAAAGTCTACAAAGGCTAGAAACATGAGTAATAGCCACATGAACAAGTTTTGAGCAAGAATGCATGGGATGCTTCAGGTTTTCTTGGGACATGTTCACATCTCTACTTAAAGTCACACAATTACTCAAAAGCAGTATCTCCAAACAGGGTACCCTCAAAATTCAATGACACAAAACAAAACAGCTTCTCAGATGTGTAGCTGCTTCAAAAGTGACAATACAAGCATTTGAAATGGAGGAAAGGAAGAAAACACCCTCAGCTGTGAAGTCTTGTTATCCAAAAACTTCTGCAAAAAAGAGAGGGGGATTTTGCCAGACATAATTTATCACTAATTCTGAGACAACCAATAATAATACATGTATCATTTTTTCCAAGAAACCATGAAAAAGTCACTTTCTTAAATTAACAATATACCCACACCTGCTTTATGGCTTTCATACAACTTTTGCTTAAAAGTATTTCACACTCACTGGTCTATTTTTGCACACATATTGTAACCTCACTTTTGAAACACCTCAGTTTTACTTTAGAAACACACACACACATGGCAGTCAGACTAGCACAGGTGAGGCAGCATAAAAGCAAAACAGAGACTCTGTGTCTGTGTGCATGTATGTATTTTTATAGATATATGTGTGTATATATATATAAAAAACCACTGTGCTGGTACAAAAGCTTTGGACTCCAGTTTTGTGATTTGATTACCTACCAAATCAGTCAAAGAATTAAGATGAGTTCCATTTCTCTTGACGATTGTGTGCAAATCTCTGAAATATTCAGATGTTAAACATGCATAGAAATATGTGGCACAGCTTTACTATTATAAAAAGCAGAGATAGATAAGGCTGTTTTTTAAGGGGAAGTTATAAAAACTAAACACATTTTTGTTCCAGTTCGTAGCTCTGTTCTCATATAACCCAGCACAGTGCTTGCTGTGGAACTCAGGGAAAACTGTTCCCAGTGTCTAAACCAACTTCTCCAGCTTCTCTCAAAGGGATTCCCAGTCAAAAAACCAGATCTGGGGACAATTTACATGTATGGGCTTTTCGAGTACAACTGCCATTATCTAGAGCTGTCAGTCTAACAGAAATAATTTATAAAGTTTTCTAACTTGGGAGACAAAGATCTCAAAACATCCTCTAACAGCCACAAAAGAACTGAAGCAAAACAACAGTAGGGATTTGTGGTGTTTAACAATAGCAATTCTAGCAATTGCTGAACTCTCCTCATTTATTTTAAATTCAGTGAGTATTAATCAGTATCTTGGAGCATTAATCAGTATTAATTAAAACAGACTTCAGATCACCTTTAAATTTGTAAAAATCAACATGCAATTGATCCAAAATAATTTTTAACACAGTACCTACTGTGACATTCTTGCTGTTTTCTAGAAGAGAAAGGAAACTGAAGTGAAAGCTTTCTAAATTCTTATATTTTAGAGAGCCACATTTAAGAAAAGCCTACAAGCAGGAAACATGTCCATGGTAGCAAATATCCGAAATTTGCATTGAATGAACTAAGAGACAAAAGAATTCACTTTAATCCCTCAGTAACAGAGTTAGCAGTGATAAAAACGGAGTAAATTCCAAGAATTCCCTATTACTCTCACTGAGACAAAGCTTTCATTTCCCTTTTATTTCCATGTTGGTGGTTAATCATTTTGAGTTTTCTCAGCTCATGTCCCAAGCCTTTTCTCCAGTTAAGTACAGAGCAAACAGCATCTTGCAAATACTTTGTTTTATGGCCAGGCCTAAACCACACCCTGTTGTACTAATCTGCTCTTGCTGAAACTGCTGGGAATGCAGAGTTTCTTACATATGGATTCCTTCCCTCAGCTCAGCCAGGCACAAGTCAAAAAGGTAATAAGAAAGGAACACTCACTAACACCTCAAAATTGGGAATTATAATATCTGCCATGGCAGGTCATTTCTTTACCTAAGAAGTAAAGAATCTTGCATTTTTCAGATTTTAGTGAAAGAAAAAATTAATTTAACAGAGATTTAGGATAAAGAACATAGTGCTAAAAACATCCTATATGAAGAAGTCAGTTTACACAAGACTTTTCTTTTTAGAAATTAAAGCCTGTGATACACCACAGCCAATTGTTTTAAAAACCCTTCTCCTCAATTCTGTTTCCTAAATTATTACCCAATAAATTTAGTCCCTGAGTAACAAATGTTTTGAACCTTGAAGAGTTCCTTGGCCCAAGAAATTTAAATAAGTGTGTGTGGCAAATATCCATACTGCCAGCAGCAGCAGGAGGAAGCCATTGCCATTACTTACACAATCTATTCTCACTGAGAATGTTGCCCAATATAATTTACAAAATTTCTGTTGGAAATGCATTAACAGCTGAAAAGCAAGCAGCTTCTAAGGGATAAATAGAAAAAAATAAATTAAAAAGCTTGTTTCCAAGCTTCAAATGTTATGGAATGACAGCTGCAATCCCTGCAGTCAGCAGTCTATAACCTTGTAAAGTCCAAAGAACACTTTAATTTTAATGTGCAGATTTCATCTGATTTTGGTTTAAGAAACTTTTTATGGATTCCGTTCAAATAAAGTGACAACTGGTTCAAATGTAAAAGTATCTTCCTGTGTGAATTAAGAACACAAAGTGCATGAACTTTTCACACAAGTGTATGATGAGTTCATGCACACATCTCTGTACACACCAGCATAAAGTGCCATTTCCAGGCTGCATTTTATTTGGTAGTGAAACAGTTTTGCTGCTCGTTGCACAGTGCTCTCAAATGCTTAGTTAAACTTTTTCATTGTTTCAAAATCTTTAATAGCCATTTGTGTTCTTTACATTTTGAAACAATGAAAAGGATAGAATGCATTTTTTCAGTATAAACACGATGTGTCCCCAACTCTTTTGTAAGTGGATCTCTCTTCTAATTCCTATTTTAATTTTTATTGAAAATTCTTTTGGCACAAAAGGTCTGTACTCTGAGAGAATAAATGCCTCAGTTGCCTTCTCATAAAAAACCTTCAAGAGGTCACTAGAATCAAGAAACACTTCAAGGTGGATCTCATGAGGTTTTCTACTGTTCTCACCCTTTCTCACCCCTAATCTCACCCTGCAAAAAGCAGTTTGTGGCTGCTGCTTGCCAACTCACCTTTCTAGGAAAGCTAAGGGGCTGGACATTTTCTCAGCCCCAACAAGCTCATCAGTCTTTTTCTTTAACCAGAAGGATTCTAGCACACAGCAACCTGCTCTCACATGAGAATATGCCCCATGTCACGCAAGGTAAGTGTCCTTGTTATGTGTTATCCTTACATTCTCTGTGTCATTGGATCCCCTTGGTGTAACCTCAGGAAAGAAAGGAAATGCACTGCTTTATAAACCTGCAAAATACGTAAAGCAGTGGGCACCCCTGGTGTGCCAGGCCAGTATCCTGCCAGCTGATGTTGTATTTCACTGCATGGTACATATGATTCTGTGTGCAACAGCAGAACGAGACACTCATTACTGACACCACACTAACATCATGAGAGATGTATGGATCATACAGGCCATGGTAAAGAGTCCACCCAGCTACCACAGACAGCAGAACAAGTTTTCTCACATCAGCCTGGCTATTTGCTGCTGTCTTTTCAACTTGTCACACCTGTTCAGTTCTGCACCAGCTGATGAGAACCCCACTAGCTGTGGCTCACACTAAGAATCTGTTTTCACATTCTATGAAACAGAAGAGCAACTCCCTTAAAGTGGAACAGCTACTACTCTTAAGTGTGCCTGTTTGTCATCTGAATCAGAAATTCAGAGGCTACAGAGGATGTAAAGATTTTGCATTTTATCTCTAGATTGAGTTTGTTGCACCAGTACTATATATTGTGCATTACATAATCAAAATCACAGTATTACCTACAGTGTACACATAAAATACAAGACCTTTAATAAAGACCTGCTATTATAATAAAGCAGTCAATGCTTTACTGGAGATAATGTAATTCTGTTCTTTCAGCTGTTTTCATCTATGTTGCTCCTTCTTTTGCAGGTTCTAACTCTCCTCTGTGAAAAGAGCTCCTTCCTTATGTCACACCTATTTGTTTAATGTACTGGCTGATAATCTTCACAATTCTGTGATTGCCTCCTCTTGGCGATACACACAACAATCCATTCTTTTCCTGACAGGTTAAAGCAATCACACACAGGGATGCAACAAATGGACAGATCTGGAGATGAGAGAAATTGTACTGTAACCTGGCCTAAGAGACTTTACCTACATCATTTGCGAAGAGTCTTTGGGTTTGCAGGACAGAATCTTCATGCTGATCATGCTGATTGCACCTATTAAATGTCCTGCTATTTTTGGGGGTTTTTTTTCGAAACCTTTTAGACATTTACTCGGAATTCTGTTTGGAAAAATTCTAATAGGTTAACGGCACACAGTTCTGTCTTTTTCCCCTTTTAACTTAGTGATGTCTCTTGGTAGCTTTTTACCCTATTTAGGGCACAGTACTGTCAATGACTGCAGTATGAACAGCACATGTGGGTTCAAATTCACCTCGTGTGCTGAAAGCCTGACAGCTGACAATTGTGGGCTAAAAGAGAGGCAAAGTCAGCATTCCCAAAGTAGCACAGCAGCATCTAACAGCCTTTCCCATGAACTTTCCAATCCCCCCCATTCTATTCCATAACAACATGCACTCCTCTGTGTTGTACTTTCTTCACAGGGGAAGATGTAGGATTGTCCACAACTCCAAGGATTCCAGTCAACCTTCAGGCAACACAAAAGAGGGATCAAAACAAGGCATCTTTCGAACCTCCAGGAGCACACACTACTTGGATTGCCCCATCCCCCATGCAGCTTAAGGCCTGTGCAGTCTTCAATGACCACTGTGAACTTTTATAAAGTATCATCTATTTTTAGAGTAGGATTCCCTAGTACCAGATTTTTACATGAGAAAGACCCACAGATTACCTGTGTGTACATATTCTGCCAAATATTGTTTAGACACCATCTGGAAGAAATGATTTAGGTAGAGAATACACAAAACACAATAGGATAGATCACAGTACAATGGCATGCAGAAAATAAGATAGTGCACAGAAAATGGGAATTTGTTACCAGAAACAAGTGAAAGCTTCTGCAGGAGTAAAGCTGGCTAGTTCCATGGTGGTAAGGAGAAAGAAATCCTGTCTCCTTCCAGAACTGCAATAGAGCACAGCTTTGCTGCACACTTCACTGAGAACCCCCTTCTTGTAAAAGCTCCTAACTGCTGTTTGCAAACCAGGCCTTTGGCCCCTACCAGCCATCACTGTAACTCTGCACTGCTCACAAGGGTCTGGCTCAAGCAGCCCTATAGAAACAAGAACTCAATTCAGTGAGGGAAAACCCCTCAACTCCCATTGACTCATGGACAGGTGAGGGAATCCTTGCTGTGGAAGAGGCATTTAGAGTGCCTGAACCTCACTGCTGACTGCACCCAGAACTGCAGCTCTGGTTTCAACAGGTAATAATTAACCAGTGCTGCTGATCGTATTTGTATGAACCAAGGTCTCAGAACCTGGCCTTACACCTGGTAGAAATCATCTACCAGGTACTTCATGCATGACAGATAATCAGAAGGCCTGACTTTCAGCACTATACTGAGTTACTCCTGTAAACAGCATAAGCACGTGCAAATTCTGCAGCTGAAGAGTTTAAGGTGAACTCTTGGTAAACCTGAGAGAACCCCAAGAACATGGGCTATTCAGACAATGTTTCTAGGAGTCATTGGCAACGACTGAATTTGTTTGTGTAGCCTTGTACTTTAAAAAGAGCAGAAGCCAATGTCAGCAGAAAAGGTGTTCCCAGGAAGTCTTATAACTAAACCTTTCTAAAGCTCTTGAGCTTTCAAGAATAAAATACAATCAAGAGTGCAGAAAAAACAAGGACTTAGCATTAATTTAGATGCTTGAATCAAATCCTTGAAGTTGTTCCCAATATTTCAGTCAATTTATTAGGACCATAACCATTTTGTGAATCCCTGTTTCACAGCCTAAGGATCAAAACCAACCATTTACCTCTTTTGAACAAATGGCTTAGCAGCTGTACAACTAAATGCACACATAAATAAAGCAAAGAATTTATGCAGTAAGGTGTGGCAGACCCTATACATAGAAGATTATTCATTTAATGGATTGGAAAACAGAGCAGAAAATAGACTATTCTACATTAATAGTCAGAACAAACTTGGAACCATATCCAATAAACACATTGTTCGTTTACCTAAATGACTGCAGCTAACTGGAGTGTAAAGACCAGAAGATACTCAGCTCTCAGCTCAGTGATCTTGCCAAAATACAAGCCTTTGATTACTATATTTACCATTTTATACTTCCTAGATCTCTTTTCTGCAAAATAAATCCTAGCCAACCTCACTGACCCAAATCCCATTTGCAACTAACCATCTATAGTAATATCACGGTATGTTCACATTTTACTGCAGTGAAAAACAAACAAACAAACAAACAAAATCCCATATGAATCCTTTAGGGTACTGCTCACCAATTTAAAAGTAGCATATTAAACTTCTTAAAACCTTTGCAATCTGCAGTATAAAAGCACATTTTATGTTAGTAGATAATTTAGCATCCATAATCTAATTAAATGAAGTGAGTGACAACTGTATTCTCTACACAAATGATATATCAGTAACAGATAATGTACGTGCTTAAGAGACTGGAACCCCATCAAAAAAGTTGTTACAAACACTTGCCCTTATCATAAATCCAACTAACATTATGGGCTAAATTCTGCTTTCCTACTGACATCACACCAACAGGGAACTATCCTGCAGGGGAAGAATTACTCATATGAGTGAAGTTTTGTGAGACTAAACTGCTGGATTATGTTTGCTTAGGTGACAAACAAACAAATATATTTTTGGTGTTACATTATGAGAATTATGCCTACACAAAAAAATTCAATTAATCTTCAACTACACAGTGGAAGTCATTTCAAAAATAGAGAGCAGTTACAGAAGTATTTCATGCTGGTTGCAGATGCCCCCAGAGAAAAAAAAATCTGTGGACTGCAAAAAACTTCAAAAAACTGGTCTCCATCACTTAGAATCAATTCAAAACATCATCATTTTAAACACTTATCTAGAACTCATCATAATGGAAAAAAAATAAGCTAAATAAAAGATCACCTTTTCTGCATTTAATATTATAGTCACTTTATTACAAGTATAACCAGTTTTGGAAAATGGAAAAATAAAAAAAAAAGAACAAGAAGGAAAATATTCCATGTTAATTTTGGATGTTTCCATAATGCATGGGAATGCAACAGGTGAGAAGTTAACACAGCATTCTGCCCTCAAAGGACACTCTGCAGGTTTGCACTCAGAGCAACTGCTCTGCTGGTCCTTGGGAGTCCTTTCCCTCTTTTAAAGAGTTCCTTTGAAAGCATTTTCCCCTGCCCACCCTCCTTCAGCTCTGCAAGTGCAGAGGGAGAGGCAGTCGTGCTGACAGCATTATTGGCACTGTGTCTGCAGTCACAGCCTGTGATTGTGGCACCTTGCTGAAGCGTGGAACACCTGTGAACACTGAACTTTTCCAGCGCCCCACTGCTGCTTCTTTTCAGTCGTATCACTGATGAGAAAACAGCTAAGAAAAATCAATGCCTTTAAATTATAACTTTATGTACTGCATATAAAAAAATCACTGCCAACTCAGGAATATTTTTTCATTGACTAAAAATCAATCCTTCTGATGCTTCTACTCCTTCTGTATTTGGAAAAAAAAAAAATTAAATCTTTTCCCCAGCCCCCAGCTGCATCTGGTTGCTTTGTTCAGACTTTCTTCAGGTTTCCTTCTCAAGAGACTAGTTTTATCTAAAAGGTCAATTCATTCAGCAGGGCACCAAGCAGAATTGAATATAATTATCCCAATCTTTACTGTGTAGAATTCATGCTTGAATTCATTCAAAAAATAGCAAGCAGTATAATTAACTCAGAGCCCAACCAAATCTATTGAGAATGCCTCAGGTATCATACAGTCCCACTTACAATAGAACATTTTCATTTAAGGACATTGTACATATTAACCCTAGTCAGCATCCAATTACTCGGAATAAGTGAATTCTCTGTTTCAGGAATGTAATTTGAAAATGTTGTCATGCAATCTGAGGTAAAAGGTCTTTTTTCATTAATCTAGCTCTCATTAAACTGGAAGCCTGTAGGTTATTTCAAATCCATTAGATTTAAATACAGGTGATTACAATTCTATTGCACATAAAACAACAGAAAAGTCTTTTAGGAAATATTGTGTAGTTGATGAGTTGGTAAATTGCCTCATAGTTTTAAAAAAAAACTATCTGACCAGAAAATCCGTGGCTACTGTTAATCTGACAATTGCATCTATGGTAAAATTAAATTAATTTTTATAAGCAGATGACTTCAAGATAGCAGGAACACTTCAGATAATTTGGAGCTCCTGATAAGCATCCCAATATTTTCATGCAAACTCTTCACCTCCTTTAAATGTACAAAGTTGTGACATGCGTTTTTTAGGATTTTGTACATGATCACAACCAGAAACATTAAAATAATTTTTTTTAGTGGTCTAGCAAATCAAGCACTTGGTTTAGTTTAACATGAGAAATCTGATCTCTGAAGGATTGCATGAGAGGTCCCTCATAAATACAAGTTTCATAAGAGATGATCTTTTCAGCTCAAAACACACCACACTGTATCACCTTAGACAGGAAGCTGCATAATTTCCCTGAAGTTCCAGTCACTCAGTTCTTGACTTACTTTGTTCTATTCTTTTCTGCCTCTGTTTGTATCCTATTAATATGAAAAGATTTTTCAAAGAATGTTTAGCAAATTCCCTTTCTCTAGAAAGGCCCAGAGTTGTGTACATGTCTCCCCTTGTGCATTTGCATGTGCAGCCTCCTACAGGTGTGGAGTCACAGCAGCTCTGCCTCAGAACCAGAAACATTTCTCTGAATTCTCCCAACAGTTTTCAGCTTGTACCACTATTCCAGATCTCCAACACAAAAACAATCCACCCCCTAGAACATTCTCCTCCTTGGATTCACTTCTCCCCTGCATGTTTGGTTTGCAGACCTACAGTCTACCTTGCGTAAAACAGTGACATAACCCTTCTCTCCTGAATGCACCCACATCCATCCTTACAGTGTCTGTTCTCACAATCCCTTGCTTAGGACCCAGTTGTGTTATAAATCACAATGGCTGTCACCTTCTGGTGTGGCACTACAACTTTTTTGTCATTTGGACCATCAGAAATAAGTCTGAAACATGGAGCCAGACTAAATTACACAGCGAGGGAGCAGTATTTCAGAGAAGCATTTATTACATTTTTTAGAAGTAAGAAGACAGATGTGTCCCCACTGTGATCCACACAGGCCCTGTAAAGGTCTCTGTTATGTTTTGTTTCGCATGGGCCTGCTCATGAGGGGGATTTATGGCTGCTGGAGAGCTCTCTTACTGCATGTGAGCATCAATCAGACACACACACATGCACAAACACACGTGCACACAGATATTCCATGTCCATACAACTGTCTCGAGCTACCAACTTCAATGGCTTTCAACACTGAATCTGTGTTATCCCACTGTCTGCCCAACATGCATAAGCAATTATACATTGGCACATTCAGAGCAGATCTTTCTTCCTAATTCTTACAAAAGGTGAAAGAAAAAAATTGCAATATTTCAAAAGATGCGCAGGAAACTTGCAAAGTAATGGATGAGATGTTTGTTATTAAAAGACATTTTAAATCACAAATTGAAAAGTATCTAAAAGAAAATAAAAAATGCAGTGAGTCAGAAGTGTGATTCAGCAACAGGAACTTAAAAAAATAGAAAATAAAAAGTAAGTCTGGTGTAACTAAAAAGAAAAAAAAGAGAGAGAGAGAGGGACAAAAAAGGATGTCAATGAATGTAGACAAATAAATCAAGTGAAGTCTGGGCCTAAATGAAGCCAAGATTTTACTCAGAGCTCTGCTAAAGATGGAAAGAAATTAAGACTACAGCCAGCTGGCTATTTCAGACAAGATGGTATTGTAGAAGTTCCAGCAGAACCAGGGACAGAGGGAGACAAGTCAGCCAGAAGCAAACGGGTAAAACCAGATCCTGGCATGTCAGTCAAACATGCTGCCCCACCAAGACCTTGCTCCCACCAGTGGCAATGTGAGAGAACCGTCTCATGTAGGTGAGGTGTGAGAACAAGCCTGTCCGGAATTTGGTGTTCCTTTGGAATCAGTGGATCTGCAGGAGACACACACGTGTGTGCAGTGAGTTCCACAGTGAACATCCAGGGGAAGAGTTAAATGTACTGGAGGAGGATAGGAAAACCGGCTTTAATTGCATCAGGCACTGTTCAGCTGATCCTTTAGCATTCTGTGTGCTCCATTCCCCCTCCCTCTCACAAGTACTAATGAGATAACATCGGGCAATCCGCACAGGACCTGACCTGCTCCCATACCACTTTGTGTGCCCACTCGAGTTACTTTTTTGTTAAACTGTTGCCTTTTACGGCTGCTCACCTGTGTGAACCCACAGCTTAGTATTCCAGGCAGATACTCCAAGCAGTGCTCCTCCACTGAGCTCAAGGATTTTCTCTCACGAGTGCACTGCCCACTGGAACATTCATTCATTTTAACAGATCCTCATGATGTGTTTCCTAATGTCCATAAGTTTCAGATGCCAGGAGTTCAAAGACTGAGGATGACCAAAGTGAAGGTCTTCAGGGGGGACAAAAGACATTCAGAAAAATCTGCCTTGAGGTTTTACACCCACTGCAGGGCAGTTCCTGCAGGAAGAGAGGAGCAAAATAAACTTTTTAAAAGAGTTTTGCACTCATGCAAAGAGGGAACTGCTTTCTAGTTTCAGAAAGATGTGCACATGGTAACTCTTCACACAAAGAGGATTCAGAGAACATACTAAAAATTATTAAAAGAAAGGAAGATTGTAAATTGACCTCTAGGAGTAGTGGAACAGTGATAAGACATGAATTTAGAAGACTAGAGGTTGGGTAGTAGAATACCTCACATCAAAGCTGTATGTAGTTTTATCATTTTATGCACATTTATACTTGCAAAGTTTCGGACACCATCAATAAGAAAAAGATAAAATATACTGTAGCCAAAAATAGCAGCAATGGAGGGAACACTTAATATTAGGGAGAACAGAAAGCATGCCTGAAAAATGCCAAGAATAATCAAAGAGAGATAGTCAAGGATGCATTATTCTTTCATCTTGCACTTAGCAAGTATCTGTGAGTATTGAAAATGCACATCCCACAAATGTTTCATTTTATTTGCATCAAAAACCATATGATTCAACAACAACCCAAATTTCTTCAGAAAAACAAGAAGACCATGACTCAGGCCTAAAACCACTGGAAGCAGGGTACCAGAGAAGTGGATCAAAGGCGTGTTGTAAGTGAAGCTGACACCATGCATGAGCTCACCATGATGTCATCCCAAAAAGTAGCACTCCTGGTTACTGCTGCCTTTCAGACAGAGCAATGACATCCAGTCAAGATGATCCTGGAGCAACAGAGACTCAACTTACCACCTGATTGCCACCAAAGCTGTGCAAAGGAGTGTTATCATGTGGAAGACACACAACTATGAAGCTCTTCTTCTTCTATGGAATATTACTTAGGTGTAGAAAAAAAGGGTGCTGTTTTCCAAAGAGATACCAACTTCCAGATGAGTTCTGAAAGTTTTTCATAATGCTGGTTTTACTTTGCACAGGGGGGAAAATAAAAAATAAGATGTACAGCTTGAGATTTGTTAGGCTGAGACAAGTTTCAGAGGTCAGATGATCAATGCCTCTTTTGTTTGCTCAAGGCAAGGCCACAAAATTACTCAGCATTCCTTAAAATGGTGAAAGCAGAGTATTTTGGCTTAGTTCTTAGGTGTCTACCTGAAGTCTCCAGGATAGTTTTTACACATGCACACACCTCTTTTGTTCAGAAAGAAAGCTTTGATTGCAATTCATCACAATTCTAGAAGACAACAGGCAACTTAATCAGATTACATTTCCATAAATTACTCTTCAGTCTCACAGACTCCCTACAGTGGTGGATAGCTACTATCTGAATGCCGATACTCAGTGACGATTTTGAAAAGTTTGTTAAAAATATTTACTACACTTGTACTCAAAAACAAATACTATATGGTGAATGTGGCTATTCTACAAATAAAGTACACAAGAAGAGAAATCAAACTAATAAAATTTGTAGTCAACATTATTCTTCTTTTGTAATTGATGTGAAAAAGAGGCTTTGGTGGTCCCAAAACAATAGCATTACAATTAAGAATTTGCAAACCTTGGTGAAAAAAAAGGAGACTGTCAATATGAGCTGCTCTGTATAGTGTATTTTAGAGTAATTTCTCCCCACACCAAAAGAACAATTCCTTTAAGGAAAGAGGATCAATTTTTCAGGTGTGGGTAACTTTTAAAGAAAACAAAGAAAAGTTTTGTTGTCTTTATATTACAAAAGACCTCCAGAGACCAAAATATACAAACTCAAACATATCTAACCCAGACAGTGAAAGCCTGAGGTCTGATTACAGTGTATTACTCTCACATAGGTTTAAATTAACTGAAGAGGACAAACAAGGAAGAAGAGTTCTTACCACTGATGGAATGAAGGGTCTTTTCTTTAACAAAGTAACAGGAGATATCACCTTTCCCTGAGAAGGAGTCATTCATTATAAGCACAATGTGTTATTATTGTGATTTTTAATTGAAATGTAGATTCTGGGAACACTCTGACCTAATTTACTCCCAGAAAAAGAGGGCAAAATTCTCATTTTCAAAGCACTACATAGTCTCTTCACTGTTATCAACGAGTTTTGCTCAATGGTCTGGGCTTCTACCACTCTGTAAAGCTGACAGTATTTCACAGTGTTCAGCTTTAACACAGCACTGTTGATTGTTACAGCGAATAACTCCCTCTGATTTATTTCTTTGACAAAGCATTTTTAAGAAATAGTTTCAAAAATAGTTCTGAAATGACAAGGCTCTGTGGGCAGGATGCTGAATGCACTGACAGCAGCAGCAGACTGCAGCAAAACCTCCCTGGGAGTGGAATCTCTCCTGCAAACCTCCTCATTCACAAAAGCTTAAATCAAATCAGAGCTGTTGTGTGCACTCAAAATTAGTAAGTCAGAGTAATATGGTAGGATCTGGACTGCTGAAAAATTAAACATGAGCCTAAGACAGCCAATAACCACCACATGAAAGGCACCTTTACAAAGTCATCATCTTGTTCTCAACATTCAGGTATTACATGAGCTCTAACTTTCCAGCTGATAGAAACAGCAGAGAAAAACTGTGGTGAAAATGAAATTTAACAAAAAGGAATACGATAATTCTGGCCACAGGAAGATAATTTAGAAGGGTAATAATAATAAGAAGCAAAGAAGAAAAAGGATCACTGATCTTTGAAATCCATAGGGCAGGAATTAAATACTATAATCAAATTGTTTGTGTAACCATTTAGCATCTCATTTTCTTGCTGTGCAAGCTGAAGAACCACTTGAGACAGGCCATCTTGGAGAGTAACAAAGTGCACCAATAACTAATGTGGGATGAAAATAATATTGATAGCTTGTGACAAGTGGCTTCCTGAGAAATGTTTCTTAGTCAAATAGCTGCAATCATTAAATATATGAGGGTCAGACAATTTAATCTGCTCTTTTTATATGGATTAGTTTAGCAAAGTAACAGAAGAAACAATTAATGCCTCCATAGCTTTTCATGCCATGACACTAGGCCATCATTTTTAAAACAAATACTTGAAAGATGACTTCCTACACTACTGAATATGGCCACACTCATTTTAGCAACTATTAACAGCACTGATAAGGACTGACTTTACTATGAGGCACAATTGCACATTCCAGAAAATCATTACAGTAGAAGCATAGACTATCTTTTATACAAACAGCTAACGAAATATTTTGCATAAAGATTTAAACTCCTATACTTTCCAAACTGAAACCATTATCCTGGAGAGGCTCCACCTCTCTGTGCCACTACAGATTTTATCATACAATCAGATTTATGTCTAGGGACAGAACACTGGTATCAGGGAAAAACATACAATATTTGAATGAAACATGGTTGCTGTTCAAGCATGAAGAAAAGACACATAAAAAATCAGGGCAGGAGGCAAAGAAAAATAATCATTACAGTCTATAGAAAACTCCTGTAGACTGGAAAAAAATAAGTGTAACCTGCTTGGAAAAAATCTTACCTCATTCTAGAACTCAGGAAAGAACTACACACAACTAAAGGAAAGCTAGTTTAAATCTTCTATTTAGAAAGTCAGAGCACTGGTTCACAAAGAATGATTAAATGAAACCCTAGAAGAATTTCTGATAGATAAATATGATTTCAATTTGGCCAAGATGCCAGGGTAAGATTCCAGCTTCTGATGGAAAGGGTTACAAGCCATTTTAAGGGCAGCCATAAAGCTCTTGCAAGAAGCAGTCAACTGTCCAAGGCCACCAGAGACCAGTCAGCAGCCACAGAATCCGATCCAAGATTGCATTTCCAATCTGCACTGATACAGAAAGTCTTGCCAGCATTACTGGGTTTTCCAGGATCTCCTCAAGTAGCTGTTTGTACAGGACACAGCACTCGCACACACAGATCTTTCAGTACTTTGCTTTTCTCAGGTGTTTCCCTCTTGGCCCTTTCTGACAGCTGTTTGACAGATGATACAAATTGCCTGACACAGATTTTAAAGTCAGATATTTAAGAAAACGAATTACAGCTGATGTCTTTGGCATAATGCTTTGTGACACAGATAGTTAGGGAGAGTGACACAGTTGGAAAATAATGTAAGTTGAAAGCGCTTGGAACAGCTCAGGATTCAAAGTGACTTTGTGCTGTAAATCACTACTTCTATAATTGTTTTGAGATAAACTTTCTGGATGAGATACAAAGCCCAGGAGAGTCAACAGGTCTGTTTCCAACTGAATTCTCTGTCATTTTTATCAAGCCTAGTGAAACTGCAATTCCAA
This sequence comes from Falcunculus frontatus, assembly GCA_013398115.1. Lineage (NCBI taxonomy): Eukaryota > Metazoa > Chordata > Aves > Passeriformes > Falcunculus > Falcunculus frontatus. The sequence goes on from VZRV01007534.1 coordinate 549,454, forward strand.
GTCAAAGCATGCTCATCAAAGCTTATATACAATCAGATTTCACAATTAGTCTTTTAAACTTCACTCCTTTAGCATTGGTTGCTGAGTGTAGATTTCCACCTCTTTTGTCTTTAAAGATGAAAAAATTTTATTTCAGCTAGAGAGGAAGAGACATCACAAACATTTCCGCTCCTTTGCATACTCACATGAAGAACTAGCATGCTGCGCCAAATGAAATTCCTGATACTTTTTCCCTAGTTTGTTCAATAGTGCAGTAGGACAAGAGAGGAAAACAAGTGCATGCCCTTGATGTTATTCAGGTTGGCAGCAACTGACCTGGTGCTATTGTTCTGGAAGCTTTCTTTTGCTGTCTAAACATTGCCCCAAAGACACTGGTCAACTAAACAGCAAAGCTAAAAGCACAGGGCCTCTGACTTCAGTTTTGGTGGTGAAACAAAGCAGAAACAACAAAATACCACCTCCATCCCCAAAACCTACCATCACCACCAGCCCTGCCTTCAAAACAACACCCCAGAACAAATCAGTCTGAAGACTGAGTGTAATACAAAGGAAAATGAGGCCAAAAGAGCATTCAAAAAATAATTAGGTGGTCGTAGCAGTTTAAACTTTTTCATTCAAAGTTTTCAACTAGGAGTTAGAAGAGAGGCATAGAACACTATACCAGACTTGTTCTGTAACACGTTGGCAACACATTGATGTACAGACACTGCTGACACAGGGCATATCTTTCACTCAGGGCAGATTCTGTGAGGTGAATCTTGGAGGAGTACACAACTCAGTCCTACAGGAACTCATTTAGACAACTGATACATTGTGTGTTTCATGTAGAGAAGGGGGCTGCGGTACAAAACATGGATCCTGGCATTCATCTGAAGGTTTTTAACTTCAGAATTAGTATTTTAATTTACTTTTTGTATCCTAGAACACCATTAGCTTAAAATAAGCATAAAATGCTATCACATACAGGAAGGAGTAACAAAATCTGGCCCCGGGGTGCTGTGCAGCAGCTCAGTAAATCTGGCCCTACTTAAGTTTCAGTGGCCACCAACAGTGTGAAGTATTGCTCAGTGGCAGAAAACAAGGCAAATCCAGACCAGAGTAACCCACCCATTTTAATTAAAATACAAGAATGGAATTAAAGGTTGCTCTAGGCAATAATGGTAAAGTGGAATTAACATCAATATGGGAAATCTTCCATTTATCATCCTGGAACAATCACATTTGAGCATATTTATTATTTCTAAACATTTCTAAATTCAACAGTCTTAAATAAACACGAAGAACAGGCAATTTCATGTTGGATGACTAAAATGGCCTGCTTCAGCTCAGTTGCACAACATGCTATTCATCGACTTGGGGCAGAGAGCCTTCACCCAGGAGCTCAGGCTGCCTCAAACACCATCCAGTGGTTCGTGGAGTTATTACAGGACAGCCCCTGCTCCTTCTGCATTACTCTCCCTGTACAGGAAAAGTAGCTACAAGTATTTCAGAAAACTGGACACACAGGAAGGCATCTCCACCTCAGCCAAAGGCGAAAACAGCTAAAATAGAAACCTAAGGACATTGGGATGTAAAACCAGATATGAGTAAAAACAAACCCCAGAAACTACAGCTGCCATTTTACAGCAGACTTGCAATAAATGACCTTCAACAACCTGAGCTAATGAATCGGTTTCTACAATGAGACAATAAAAGTGGCTTCTGTGGCACAACTATGATCATGGCACTGACTGGAGCATGAAATTTATATTTTAAAATTACGTACCGTGTAATTCACACGCTCTTTGCATTTCAGCCCTGCTATGTCCCTCAGAGAGAAATGTTCAGCACCACCTCACCTGCCCTTGCAAAAGCCCAGCTCTTCTCCATGAATCCCAACCCCGCTCACACATCCTACACCAAGATTAAGCAGCCCTAACTAAAAGGAAGGAAGGCAACATAGCTGCTCTGTTAAGAAACAGACACGTTGTTGATTTCTTTCTATACAATCACTTTTTTGCATCATTTGGAGAAAAGAGTCCTAGGAATTACAACGTCATTGACTGTCCTATTGTAATGTAGTCACACAAGAGACACTGTTCTTTCCCTCCCTTCTCTGCCATCTCAAAGAGCCTTGTTTTGCTATCACACTTTCATAAGACATTTTACAAACATACTACTTGACTACAGTGCTGTATTTTACAGAAAACTGAAAAGGAAAACAAACTGGTTTGTAAGACAGCACCCTAAAACCTCCCTTTTTCTTGACTTCATCCTAATTTCCAAAACATTCATGCAATTGTCTTTTATGTGTTTAACACTGTTTCTACCCATACACTTCAAAACATGGAAAGACTTCACTTAGAAGGGCCCTCTGTAGATCAGGTGCAAGCACCTGCTCCACTCAAGGCATACAAAGCATCCTATACAGATATATATTTTGGCTCAGGTTCTCAGTTATGCCTGACTTCAGTGAAGATGTCCTAGTTTGCATTTTACTGCACACTTGGTCCTTTGCACAAGTCACTATAATTCCCTTGGCAGGAAGTTATGGCCATTACTTAAACACATGGAAAACTGAGGCAGAGAATTTGAATGCATCTGTGTTTACCCATCTGGCAACCACCATTGAGATCACAAGCACTTAGGTGAAATGTTCTCATCAATGTATACATCACTCACCATTATCACTAACTCATGTATTAGTCAGGCTACTAGTGGAGGAAATAAATTCACTTAATTTAATATCTTAGAAAAAATGAATCAGAAAATGTTATTTCAGAATTTGAGAGATGCATTTCCAAACACAAAACTCAGGTGTTTTCTTACTGTATTTGTATTTCACTATCTTGGTCCTGGAGCATTCTCACAGCTGCCAAATTATTAATCTAAATAATTATTAAAAGAAAGGCCAGCATATTGTTTCAAGTCCCAAGAATAGTTTCTAAAGAAGAGAAACAAGAAATATAAGAACCCAAAAAACAAACAAGCTTTATAAAAAAAACTTCTACCTCTAAGGCTCTTATTTGCCAAGGGCTCACATACTCACCCCGGCTGCCGATGCACAGGGAGCATGCCAGTGACCCTAACGGGAATGCTTATCTTAACAAAATGACCTCATACCCAGTGCAGGCTTAGAAACAGCCAACACAGCTCATGAGATCCAAGCAACCTGACAGAATAACCTCTCACCTATGCAAGTAACGAAACAGGGTTATGTCAACACAATTGTCTTGAATTTAAGGCACCATAAGTCACATACTGGAAAGCCTTCGTGGGATAAATCATATTTTTAAGGGTAGTTATTTTTTTGTTTACATATATACACTCATAGAGAAAAAAGGGTGTGAATCCAAGAAGTGTTCTCCAGTGAATAGTCACGTTGCTAACAGAAACCTGAGAGGGTTTCTTCGTGTAGGGCTGTGAGGAGAGACGTGCAGAGGAGGGGTTCCTCACACCCACATCCTGATGGATGGCACACTGCAGGCCACATGGCAAAGGGAATGTCTGGGTACCTCTGGCACAGTACCAGAGGTATCCTCAGACCCCATCTGCTCCAGTCACACTGGGCTCTGCCCAGCCACAAGGCCATGGCAGGGGAGAAGGTGCCAGAGCTGCCCAAAAAGTAACACCAGGAAATAGGTTTTGTTTCAAAGCCAGGTGACAGCATAACCTTTGCAAGAGGAGAGGGAGAAGAAGCACAAGTGACTAATTCAATAAATAGAGTTACATCCTTCACTTTTACATCAGGAGTACTTGACAGCAGAAAACTTCATTCCCCAAGCCTCAGAGTGGGTAAGAGTAGTCGATAAGAACACATAGGTTATTCACATCTCAAACTGCAACAAAGTAATCAGTTACACCATCAACAACAATAAACTAGTCAGCTATATTGAAGTTAAATATTCCACTGGAGCAAATACATATGTCTAACAGCTGGTAAGTCATACTGCTAGCAGCTTCAAGAAGAAATCATTGCATTGTTTGTTTACATTTTAGCTGATTTTTAAGCCTTCAGCAATATGATTTTTTTTAAATGGGAAGATAAGAGATTATACAAAGGTTACTTGGTTTCAAATTACCATTATCCTACATGAATATGATGCTACAGTGTAGTTTCCTCTACTGCTATAAGTTATCTATAAGCATTTCGACAGTATTCCAACTTCATTCACCCACTTCCACACTTCCAAAATCTACTGGGTATGCTTTCAGGTTAGGAGAATGAAAATCCTACTCAGTGTGGTTGAAAACACGAGTGTAAATGGGCAATTCTACATTGGTACAAAATCTTATTTTAATTCAGTAGGGCTGTTTTGTGTGTTCCACAGGTTGGTAATATTTTCTACACACAGACAACAGTATAAGTGCTCTGGTATTCAGTTTGGTAGCCTTAACAATCCCTTATTACACTGAAAAATATTGCAACAACTCATTAAAAAAGCAGAAATAAACATAAGATACTGGGAAATACTGGTGGCTAATGACTTACATACTGCACTGAATGCACTGGCTTTTGATAGTGCAAGAACAGATCGTATGAAAAGTAGTTAAATAGTGCAACAGTGCCTGCATGAGATGAGCAAACATTTGTTTCAAAGCTCTCAACAATCCAAATGAGTACAGCTCATTGGTGGTACAGTATAAAAACACTTCTCTATTCCAGATTTCACACAAGCATTTCTGTTCTAGTGACCTACACTGCAAAACAGCATAGCAAGGGCAAGGGATCCCATCAGGACTTCTGTATTCCACTGAGCTCCAGAAAGGAGTCTGAATATTTTCATAATTATATCAAGGAATTAGGTGTTGCAGCCACTGAGACATGACTCTTCTCTTGCTTATATCTGATTTAAACAAGTACAAATAAGAGGGGAATCACAGCCCTAGATTCCCTTTTTATTTCTGTGGCCAAGTCACTGCTGAATTTGGGCAAACCTCACAACTAACCCTCACTAACAAAGTCCCTTTCTTTGCTAAGGAGATAAAATTATATCTATCTACTTTAAAGAAACTAGTGTTGTCCAATATTTACATTTATAGACTATTTTGAGAGTCCTAAATAAATGGTGCTATTGAAATAAAAAGCAGTTTCACCCCCTTTTGTCTTGAGCAGCAAGCCAATGTGTAGGGAACTCTCTTTCCATTAGGAGAAACTGATGATAAAGTCAGGTCCTCCTCTGGCACAAACAAAATGCTGTTTCCCTGAACATAAGAGGAATTAGACAGCTGGAGATGCTTTCTTTTCTCTTAATTCTAAGCTTTCTTTTCTCAACATTTAACTTAAAAAGCTTTGACACTTTTCTCAAGTAAAGCCTACTAGTGTTCATGTGGTTCTGACTGATGTTTTTTCACTGCTTTTCCTTTCTCCTTACAAGCTGTTTTTCCTGCCTCATTCCATCAAACACTTGTGCTAAAGTAATACTCTACAAAGCCTCTCTGTCTGCACAGCCGGGAGGGCTCACGTGTGTCTTTGTTTTGGGCAGTGTCACGTGTAGGTGGCTTGGTGAAGGCCCCCAGTGTTTCAGGTACTGCCTCAACAAAGGGGCTTAATGACTTCTCGCTTTCTGAAACGGGGGACGTTGCCAAAGGCCCCATTTCAACCTACGGCAGCATTATCAGCAACACAATCAATTACTAATAATAGCTACCACAAAGGCAAACATTTCCTGGATATTCTTAAGTGAGTCTTTAATTCTCTTTTTTTTCCTCTTTTACAGACACTTCCATGTGTTCTGAATACTACACTGATGTTCCCAGAAGTCCTCATCCTGAGTTACATCCAGTATGGTAAAGCCAGCTGAAAATACTCTTTTGAACATGTTCAACTAGTGCACTATTTGGGGCATGGTTATAGGCTAATCTGCTTTTTAACACCACAGCATCTCCTGCTACAATTATAACAGTGTAAATGTACTTTGACCAGGATGGCTTTACCCTCCACAGGGATACCTTTCTGCTGGCAAAGTACTCGATTGATTATTTGCCTATGTACAGTTAAAGAAATGAAAATTTGACATACTGGTATCAGCAGCAGCTCAGGCATTGCTAAAGATACATTCTGTTTTACTTTTACTGAACCAAATTATCTATGTTCTTTTTTTCCTTCCCACCCAGGACATTGAACATATATTTTTAAAAAGTAGACTTCTGCTTTTGCAGCTCATATGAAACATATTTAAACAGTACCTGAAAGAGATTAGCAAACATTTGTCAAAGTTCTCAACACTCACAATGAATACAGCTTATTAGTGCTACCTTTAAAACAGTTGTTTTATTTTATTTCATGATGAAATCTATTACAAATCCTTTTCAGGGGAAAGAAAAAAAATATCAAAGGAACTTGTTTTGTCTTCAGGGGGAATTTTGCTCCTCTGCAAGATCAATCAGCACAGTTAGATTCCTAATAAGACTGTGATATTATGTGGCATTGCTTTTGGACAGGTTTTCTAGTGACTTGTACATGAGATTTTTATTAAGCAAGAAAACAGGCAAATATGAAAACATCCTTAGGTTTTAGATCCCAAAGACACAAGAAATACTTCCTTTAAGCAGGTGTGCCTTCCTGAGCAGCTGTTTAAGATTAGTAAATTACAAGCTCAGGATTTTATTCTTAAATATGGCTAAAGAATAAACTCTTTAGTCTGGCAAGTTGGAGTCAAACTGCCACAATGAGCACCTGTTGAGAAAGCCCATTATTTGAAGCTGGGGGTTCTGGGTGAAAAGATCACTGTGAATTAATTTTGATTGCTTCACAAAACTCTCCATAACAAATGGTCTCTGACAAGGGTATCAGGGGACTTCCATTTGAAGGGGAGAAAAAAAGATTTTGTTTCTAGGAAGGTAACATAATCTCTGCAGTGACATTAAAACACACCAGTGGCTGTACTGGCTCGAATCTCTCTTCTAAAACAGATTGTATTTGCTTAGGTTACCAGGTATTAGGTTTTGGGAAGGGAAAGAGAAACAAATGATATCAAAATCTTATCTAAAAAGTTAGCTAAAAAGAATATGGCCAGAGATCCATGAATCTCGAATTGTTAAGGCAGTTATTTGCTTACAAGTTTAATCACAGACACCTTTCTGGGTGTTCTGGATTGCTCTATGCATTGCCAAAAAGGAGGAGGAAGATAAAATAATAAATCAAAACAAAGGTTTTGCAGTTGACTAAATAAACCCGCAGCTTTCTTGTATATGTTAACTCCAATAGTAAGTTAAAGCAATTTAAAGAAATAGTAAGGATAATAAGAATATCTGGCAAATGCTTCTCTTGCTTGGTAGAGAGGCTATTGAATGAAACACTCTCTCTGATAAGAAGTTTCCATCCAAAATATAAAACAGCACTACCCGTCTCTCATCCCCTGATTAAATCTAAGGCCAAGCTTACCAACTGTTTGTGCAAATGAAAAGTGTAATATTCCACCAACTGCTCTGCATGACCACTTTACTTAAGGGTTTCCTGCAAAATGATTTTCAGTTCGTCCAGGGCTTATTTTTAGAACAAAAAGAATCACCAGAAAGCAGTATGCTTTTAGCTAATAATCATGATCCAGTTGACTTTATGCTTGATTTGTCAACTCTTAGCCATTAATTTTACATGAATTACAACTTCTGAGTCCTTCAAAACTGACTGTAAAAACTATATCCATATGCAGATAATAAAATGCTCATAATGACTTCCTTTTTTATGTGCATTCTGTTTTTAAGGCAACCTGAATTATATCATCATCAGGATATTAATTGCACCCACACAAAAATTTGGATGTGTCTGGGTTCATATGGATACCAGAGGCTTGTGTCTATGGTTAGCAAAATCATTGCAGCCATAATAAAGTCAGAATGTGGCCGCATAGAGTCTGACAAATAAAAGTAAGAGAAGAATTCTAAGTAAATTAGATCCTGCACTTAGTTAATTCATGGTATAGGTAGGAATCAGTCTGATATTAGACCATCAGCCATATAATCTTTCCAACTTTTGCAGTATCTCTGTTATACTACAGGGCACATGATGGCCACCTGAAGAAACAAATACTGATGCTCTTCTATTTCTTTCAAAAACCCAGACTGATGTATTGCCATAATCCCAGAACAGAAATATTAGAAGAAGTCTTCAAGCAGTGGTACACTGCTGTTGTAAATAAAACTGATAATCTGACCTGTTGGGAGTTGAAAGTAAACTCTGCATTGAAAAAGTGTACATCAGCTCCATTTACCTGCACCTGCCTTTGACAACAGCACGGTCCTGCAGCCCTCACATCCAGCTCCTGCCCTCCCAGAACCTTCCCAAAGATGGATGCACAAGGGAGGAACTGACTGCACAGACACTGACTGGTATAAACCGCTTCCATTTGAACAATTTGAGGGCTTCTTCCACCCATTTTTTTTTTCCTACCCGACCTCAGGTATCCTACATAACTCTTAAAATTTTCATATATATCTCTTCAAACAATAGATTTATTCTCTTGTTAATTCCATTATTCATCTAACCTAAGGTATGAAACAATGGGTAAAAGTGAAAAAAAAAATCCCATCGAAGTTGTTTTATCTTAAAAGGACAGAGGAAAAAATGAAATCTTTCTAATAATGCCCCTGTGATTCTATTATAGCACATTAAAAGCATCACACACACCAGAAAAGCATGAGCAGTGGGAAACATGTAATGTATCACTTGCTTTCTTTCTTCATGTCTCCAAAATAAACTACAACTTTCCCATGTTGAAAAGTTCTTCCTTAAGTTAATAAAATCTGTCACTTTCCATAATGGTTGATTTGAAGAAAGTCCACAGGTGCACTATTCTGTTGTTCACAGCTTGGGAAGTCAAGGCCTATAATAAAAAGCCCTCTGTGTTATGGTCCTCCTTCCCCATCAATTCACATCAAGTATTATTAGAATCATCTGCCACCTCAGTGGTGCTTCCTCTGTGCTCAAACTGCAGAAGCAACAATGACATTTTACTGCTCTGCAGGTGCTGCTGTGTGTGGTCGAGGACACAGAAGTGTGGCGTGCTATTGTTCTCCAGCAGCACTTTGATCTCAGACACAAAAAGCCACAGAGCTGCCTGCCCTATTCATTCTTATGCTGGGCTGAAACCAAGCTCAGAGAGAAAGGTGACAAGAGCTGGGCAATCCATAATATTTATTTCAACAAATGCTTCAAATCTTTTTAAACATCATAAGAACATGGCTCATTAAACTACAACAGCCTTGAAATTGTGTTATAAAACCACAAAACAAAAATCAATACTTCTGCTGAAAAGGAGGTAATGAAATATATTGAGTTGGTTGAAAAGTGGTTTGTATGAATCATAATATTATTATGTGCACATCGCTTCTGCTCCCAATACTTAAAGTTAACAAACTAGGGAGTGTTTTCTATCTTATCACTTAAACAGGTGCTACAAGGTGGTATTTATCAGTTATTTTCCAGACCTGATCCTTCTGCCATAAATAATGCCGGGATACAGGAGGCTGAGTAAAAGGAGATCAATCCAATGCATATTTGCTACCTGAGCTTCAGCTGTTGTATTATTTCACAGTCTGATCAATACTGTGCTCCACAATAGAAGGGAAAAAGCCACAACATCACCTTGATGAGACACTGTAGGTTTATTGCTGAACCAGAAGGAGGTAACATTTCTGATTTTATAAAGACTAAATTTGGTTAGCAGCATTTGACCACTATTAAATAGTTTAACTCTCCGTTTCAAGTCTTTTGCAGTGACTTGTCCAGATTTTCAGCAGCTACATAAACTCTTCTGGAATCAACACTCCCTCTGCTGAAACAAAGCCCTGTGAAGTATTATTTAGAGCTCTCTCATTTATTTTAAACTGGGGTTATTGGTCTGCAAGTGAATTCAGGGAAATCTGCTACTTAAAAGTGTTTTGATACTGACAAACAATAATGGCATCGATATTTTTCTCGAGAAAAATCAACTATAAATACATAGAGACAACAAAGAACAGAAGGAAGAAGAGACTGAATAGTAACTAAATGAGACTAGCCAAAGGCTCAGCAGCTACTAGTAGCCACTGTACTCTCACCCTCCTCACAAATAAACCCCTAGATCTGCCAAACTCTGTCTGTAATGTAATCAGAAGAGAGCAAAAGCTTCCCATACTGAAATTAGTTCATTTAAAAGACAGTGCTATAACCACACCAGTCTTTTGAAATGAAATAAAGAAGCAAACTATATATCAAAAATCAATTGGTGGAGAGCGGAGGGAACTAAAAGCAGTTTTTAAGACTTGTGAAGAGTGCTTAGATTAACTATTTCCACCAAAAGAGAAATGCATAATATTAAATAGAGTCCAACCTGGCCTCTGGGAAGAGAGGAATAAAACAGAGCATAACGTGAAACTTCTGTACATCGGATTTGCTGAAGAGAAACAAGGTCCTTGATTTGGAAAAACTCATCCAAAACACTTCCATAGTTGCCACTGCTATAGCCAAAACCTTTTTTGCACATCACTTCTTATACTACAAACATTAACAGGGCAGACTGAGCCATTTTACTGCACCTCAGTCATTTCAAAATCTCCTGTACCAGAGATTTGTCCTAATAAATGCATCTCCAACTCATCATTTTAGACAGTTATGGTGGCACTGGGAAGACTCTAGATGTCCACTCACCATGAGAGAACAAAAGCTTAGTTTTATACCCCAGCAGGAAAATCTCACTTCCTACAGCCTGTGAGCTTCTAATCCCAGCTGGGGGATGGTTCTGCAGAAGCTGAGGAAATGCCATCCTGTAAATGAACATCTCAACTTCCCTTTGGCATGCAGAATGAACTGGCTTCTCCAATTCCGGCAGGGAGCCTTTCCAAATTATGCTTTGATTTTACTATTTAACAGGAGGAGGAGAAAAGGTGCTACAGCTGGTAGCTACTGATATTTAATCTTACATTTATTTTTACTTTATTGTTTTCTATAAATAGTCTTGTCTTTCACCAGCTCTACCGCTGTTAGAATCTTTTCCAGTAACTGTCAACATTACACAGAGCCTTAACCCCTAAGAGAGAAAGAAAGAAATGAGGGGGTGGAAGACGAGAGACAGCTACTAATCCTGAAGAGAGACATATCACATCATCACAGGACTCCCTGCTGCTTCAGAGCCTTCTACAGTAACCAGATGTATAATAATTTCATTTGCTTAAGGTCAAATCTCCCCAAAATGTTACCAGGAAATGCAGCAGTCTGGATTTGACCCTCTACAAAGAGCTAAGAGTGTACTGCATACATCCAATGTCAGCTATGGGTACCTGACAACATCCTGGCTCCATCAGCACATTGCCCCCGCCACTTGTATACATGAAAACTAACCACACAACGGACTAATTTATTTCCTTTGATAACATTAAAAAAAAAACCAAACATTACTTTTTGTGAGGAAACTGTTGTCCAGAAGGGTAGGAGGCATTAGGATGATCTCAGTGTGTTTGTCCAGGATGTCAACTGGTAACTGTCCACTGTCATGGGACTTGGGCCATGATTTTAAGTTACTTTGTGTCAACATGTTTTAACAGCTTGATTATTAGGCAGAGTAGCACTTTCCAAAAACCATGATTCTTTGGGATGGTTTAAATTGAGCATCATATAAATTGGAATAGCAAAAAAAACCATTGAACAAGCTTCAAATTTAGGCCAAATTGCAAAAGAGGTGGGCGGCTAGGGAGTTGGAAATTGCTGGCCATATTTTTCGTGTTGTTAATGTTGTCAATATCTAATTTTCAACTAAAAAGTAAGTCATTCAAGATGAGTAGTAGAGCATCAGAAAATATTAGAGACTTGCACCAAAAGCAGCAACTGCAGAGGACTCCAATTTGCACAGTTTATTCCAGTGCACTCTCCACTACACCACACTGGCCACGAGCCCCTTCACAGGATCCTGCCTCACACACTCCCCTCAAACAAACCAGAAGGTCACTAAGGCAACAAGTGTGGCCCTAAACTGTCACACTGTATATTACCCATCATTTTTCTTTTGATTAAATATGACCTTTACAATTCCATGTACTTTTCCTTGCAATTTTTTTCATATATGAGAAATATACAAAGAGAACTGATTACCTGAATCTACTCTATTTATCTGTGATAAATAACACAGAACTGGAAATCAACTCTGGGTACCTGTTTGCAAGGCAGCAGTGCAATCACTATTTCCTTGTACTGTTCCCAAGAAAGGGACATCTTGTCTACACGGAAAATTTTAAAAGATCGTGGCTACAACCAAAAGTTCAGCAAAAATACAGTATCTCTTGAGACCTTCTGCAAAATCTGATTATTTGATCGTACAAATACGGTGCAAATGTAAGCGTATATAATACAGGATTAACTTTTGAACTTCATCTAATAAGGGGCAAATAATGTACTGAGTTACCAGCAGAGCACTTCCAGATGTTCCAGTAGATGCTGAAAAACAAAATAGCTGTGTGTTGGCTATTTTATAATCATTTATGTTCCCAGAGAGTAGCCATGTATGATATACACACATTGTAAAAGACCAGTGAGAACAGTTTCCTATCTAAATACCCAAAATAAGCAAAAATTACACGTAAGGAACTGTTGTTAGCATCACTTTACAAAACACATCAGGAGATTGGAGCAACTGGCTGAGGTCACACCTGCCCAGAACCAGAGATGAAACTTCCATTTCCTAAATTATCCCCTCACATTTTAACCACAAGCAAAACATTCAGATAAGCCTCCAAGGTTCCAAATCACTCATAATTAAAATGTAATAAATTCCATTCAACAGCACTAACAAAAAAGGAATGTGGGTGCATCAAGCTAGTGCATCCTTTGAGAGTGAAAACAACAAAACCATAGGTTCCAACAGCACTGATGCAGGAATTAAATTCCAGTATTGTTGTTAACTTTTCATTTTCACTAATGGCTTTTAAGAAAGTCAGACATTTTTCCTCAGTCCATTTTACCTTTTCCCTCCATTTGAGAAATATTGATTTTCATTTCCTCCAAGTTTAAGTGCATTGAATGCTACTGTGACTGGTTTGTTTGCTTTTTTTGTTTGTGTCCCAGCTTTATTGAGGATGCCAGCATGAATGCATACAGCTTTCAAAAGAAGGAATTGGTTTAATAACTTCTTAAGATCCAGGAGAGAACACAGGAGCCCACTCTGTTTGTTGTATAGGTCATGCAAGAAAAGTGACTCTGGGTGCCTATCTGATGTCAGTAAGGAGACTGCTGAAGTAAGAGCCTCAGTGTTTGAAGCTGTTACTGCTGTGCTCTGCCACAACAGGACAAATTACAGAGTGTTTTCCCCCCACTTCAGTGCAAATTTAGACATACTTCAGTGGCATTTTAAGCTAAGCCTATTTTGTAGGCAGTTGTCCCTTTTCGAGGCTTGGTTTGGAAGGTAACACCTCATGAAATTCTGGCTCAAATGAGCTGTAGCATTATGAATTCTTTTCTGCCTGACTCACAGATACATAAGCTCAACCTCCTTTTGTAAAATGATCTCCGCTTAAGCTCTGCAAACCTGCCCAGTACATTTTGGACTCTTTCCTATCTTAAATAAGGAACCAGATAAGAACTCATTCAGTCTTTGCAGTGATATGAATGGAGAGTGCTTATGAGATCTATTCCACCCATTCAAATATGGAAAGGGGAGACATCTCAGTGGACAGGAATAAACATCTGGACTGAAAAGGAAAGAAAGCAACACCTTAAACAGCCACATCCAGCTCTACAGAAACTGTGCAGCACTCAGGTATTCTTCAGTGCTAGAAGCCTAAATAAGTTCAGCTGATTTAAGCAGGGGGTTAAGTTGGTTTATGTGTATCAGCACCAGAGGTCTGTGCTGGTGTTAAGGGTTCCCCACAGCTGAGCTAACCAGTGATTTAACCACCACAGACAGCCCCGTTCTCAGCAGCAGCTCTGACACAAGTTGCTGAGAGGACTCAGTATTCAGCCTAGGCAAGTAAATAGACACATAAACCTCTGAAATCTGCTCTCTCTCTACATAATTTGCTATTCTATGGATCCTCTAATCAGCAGAAAGACAGGGGTTCACATGAATGCACATTTAGTACTGAACATGATTATCCACTTAGTTATTGTACATATGAAACAAATGTTAGCTTCACTATGTATTAACTGACATTTTAAAATCCTGATGAAAGTAAAGCAATTTAGAATTATTCACTGCTAAAACAGGCAGTGCTTTGAAAAAATTCTTAACATCATTCATCCGATTAGTCTCACTGCCTTCATTTTGAATTATTTTTAATAAAAAAGATGAGGAAAAAAGAAGTAGTGATGAGTGGGGTTAAACCCATTATAGTGTGCCAGACCACTCCATTTTTTTGCTTTCCATATGCAATTCTAAATAGTTCTCATGTTGCACCACCTGATGCCAGGTGCTTCAGGGCTTCTGCTACACCCACCTGACATTGTGATGCTGCATTTTTAAGACCTTTAAATAATGAAAATAGACCTTTGCACTTCAGCACTATGCTGGTCAAGAGAGCTGTCTGTACAAATGATGTGAATGTCTGCTAACATGGAGACACTTCTTACTTTTGAAATGAAATGACACCAGAAGTTTCAGGGCTGATCTTTCCAGCGAGAACCTTCCTTTTTAGCACAGACGACCGAGTATAACATGGGCATGGACATGTTTCTGGTGCCCATTTAACCTGATTTGAAAGTTCTTTCTAGAAGAGACAGTAATTTATGAAAGTTAAGAGCTAGAAGTTTGGGTTAACTAATTAACTGCTATAAAAAGAAAGATGGCATCACTTTCTTACTTTGCAGCTCTCCAGTGGGTGTTCTCACAGATGCACTGCATGCTCCGGGTCTTACAAGATGTGGGCCACGCAGAACATTGCAGAGAATGACTTCAACCCTCACGGGCACGTTCCTCACCAGCTCCTGCAGTGCTAGACAGACTTGAGCACTAAAGAAAATTCTTCTTTCCCTATCTCCTGTTCTCGTTCACTGCTTCCCTTCCCATATCATTGAGAAATTTTGCCTCTTAAGAAATTTAGCTTGTGGATTCAAAAATAATGTCTAAATTAAAACAGAAGATAAAATGTAAACCAAACTTGTGGTAGGAAAAAACAATAATATAATTTGAGCCAGAAACGTCATTCTAATCACTATCATTCCTACACCTGTAGGAATTACCTGTAAATGGTAATGCCATTCAGCCACCATATGTGGTTCAGGGCATCCTGGTATCCCATGTCTCTGGAACAAGATCTTCCCAGGAAGGAATCACCATGCACAGACCATCTTCCAGGCATCTGGGTAACCATTCCATTACTAAGTGTAACCTGAATGTAAAACCCAGAAATATCAAATCAGAAAATCATAAACACAGCTGTCAGTAACTCTGTTCTCAGCGGAAGTTCCATACTTTCCAACTGTTTTTGTTCTTTCCTACCAAGATTAGTATTTTCAAGCCTCTACTCCTCAATGTTTTGTCTAGAGATATGTATTTATATAACAGACCGCGTTGCAGGTGAAATCTTTAAGTCATTATATTTTGAGTCGGCACTTAACAGACATATTGCTTCCAGCTTGTATAAATAACTGTACCTACTTATTTGAAAAACATTATTTTAACTTCTGTCAAGTTCATAAGAGAAGGAAACCAAATTTAAAATATGTTATTTTGATTGGGAAAAAAACCAAACAAACCAACCCCAACCAAAAGGGAACAAACCTGGAGAACTACTGAACACTGACAGAGAAACAAACCTGCAGAGCGATGGAACACTGGCAAGGAGACAGCAAAAAAGAACCGTCATGTTACAAAGTCACACCTTCTCCTGCCAAGTAAAGCTGGCCCCCTGTGAAGACACAACCAGGTAGCTTGTGACTTCAGGACTCTCAAAAGCAGGAAGCATAGCCCAAAGAAAAGGTCAAAACAAGCAGCAACCCTTGCATTTCTATGGTCAGCAAACGTACGTTACAAAGCAGGAACAGAGGTTTTTGTTGCCTGCTGCAATTGCGAGGGCTTGCAACCTGTCCCTAAATCCCAAAACACAGCCCAACCTATGAAAAACACCGAAATTCAACAGACTTTTCCCTGAGAAAAGGGTTTAGGATTTTGTCGTCATCCGCACACGAAATAAGCCGGGCAATTTGCTGCTTCCTCTCCCTTCACACGCCTGCCTGGCCAATACGGAAACCTCATTCCTGCCCATCCCATGCGCTGCCCCGCTTCTCTCTCTCCGTTCCGCCGGTATCGTGGGTCCTTCTGACGAGCCCTTCACTCCTCCAGCCCCGCTACATCTCCCCGGTGTGCCCCGTGAAGGTGAAGCGAGCACCCGCCGGGCTGCTCCGCGGCCGGGCACCGCATCCTCGCTTCCTCGGCCCGCTCCGGCATTCAGGGAAGCCCCAAATTCCCCGGGCCGGCTGCTGGCAGCGGTGCCCGCCGGGAGGGGCAGCTCCGCGGTGCCCCGGCCAGCACGGTCCTGCTGCTCCGCCGCGGGCTCTTCCCGAGCAGGGAAGTTTCGCACGCCATTAGCCCCATTTTAAAATTAATCACGTCTGTTTCTGGGTGAAGAAAATTACTCCGGATGATTAAATGATTGCGGTGAACGATCGCTGGCGCTTAGGAGAAAGAAAAAGAGAATACCAACCCACCCTACTGTGCTTTATTTTAAGGGATGATAAAATTGTGATGGGCGAGACGAGACGGGGGGAAAAAGAGTGAGGAGGGAAAGAAAACTTTGTTGCTAATGAAAAAAAATGAGGCCGCGAAAACAAAACCGTAAAGAAAAAAAAATTCTATTCTTGAATAAGGATTAATTCAGTGTCTGTGAATAGGAAACGCTGCCCTGGGTAATTGCAGCGAGGTAGCGCGGCTCCCAGCTGCGAGGCGACGCGGGCACCTTTGTGCGCTTGCCAGGACAGCTCTGGGGAGAGGTAACTTCCCCCGGTCCCCACGGTCTGGTGTCGAGTAACGGGAAATTTAACATTCCGCCTTTCCAGAGCAAATTATTCCTGCCTCCCCCCCCCCGCTTCCCCTCGCAGGAGGCCAGCCGGGCGCTCCGCCTGACGGGGCGGGGAACCCCGAGCCGCCTCCGGCCCCGCACCCCGCGGGCACAGAGAAGATGTCCCCGGCCCCAGCCTCGGTCGGGGCTGGCAGAAGAAAAGGAACGGAAGGCTCCTGCGCAGCGCGGGGAGAACGGCCCGGCACCCTCCGCGCAGCGGGCGGCACAGCCCGGGCACACATCCCTCAGCCCGGCACAACCCGGGCACTTTCCCCCCACCCGGCACAGCCCGGGCACTTTCCCTCCAGCCCGGCGCAGAGGGATGGGTGCACAGGGCGCGGGCCGCTCCTCCCGCCAGCACCCACCTCCGCCGACGGCAGCGAGGGAAGCGCAGAGCGAAGCAGCCGCACGGCGGGGCAGCGCTCCGGCTCACCGGGGGCACCCCCGCCCTGCTGGGCTCACGGGCCGGAAGGGTGTCCCGGGGAGCCTCGCCCGCTGCAGCCGCCGGCACCGCAGGGAAACGCTTCGGAAAGGATGGGGGAGAAAAGTGTCTGTCGCCCCGGCGGGGGGCGGCTGGGCTGGGGGAGCGCATCCCTTCGGGCAGCGGCCCCCGCTTGGTGCTGGCAGCCCCTCAGCCGAGCCCGGGGCTCCGCTCAGGGAGCGGGCCGGGGAGAAGGCCCCAAGGTATGGGAAAGGAAATCGCTCTTTTTTGTTTTGTTTTGGGTTTTTTTCTGGTTTTTTTTTTTTTTTTCTTTTTTTGTCCCCTGAATAATGCCAAGCGCGTACGTTACCCAGCGGCAGGAGCGTCCGAGTGCCCGGGAAGGTTCGCGAGTGTGGGGCCCGCCTGCCCCGGGCGCGGCTTCCCTCGGAACCTAAAGACTCCACTTCCCCGTGGGAAGAGGCTCCGAGGGCTGAAGTTAAAAGCACTAATGAAACTCAAGCCGCGGAGAGGAAACCCTCCCGGAGCGCTGGGGGCTGCTAACCCTTCCCTGGCAACTTTTCTGTTGCACAAATCTCAACTCAGTTTAAAAGGAGAATTAGTTAGTATTTCATTGATAAAATCATCAAAATCCTTTTAATTTACCTTTTTCTGAGACCAAAAGGTGACTTAAAATTCTTAAATATTCACATTGACAAGCCAGCTGGCTCTAGCGTACAACTTACATGTTAACAAAAATGTGTATCATGTACCAGGTGAATCATCACATTCGAACAGGAAAAGTCCTAAAGACATGAAGTCCAAGAGGTATCCAGACTACAGCATTAATACGCAGGATTCATAATCATGGGAAGGGGAAAAATCCTCAAGAAAAGTATTTCTCCCACCAGCTCTTCAGTTGTAAATCCTCTCCAATGCCCAATTTGCAACTCAAGCTACGGGAGGAGCTAAGTCATCGTTTCTTGTTTAAAAGGTGGGCAACTCCCCCAACAGTGATCCTGAAAAAAAATCCCGTAACACAAAACACCTGAATTTTGGAATTGTGAAAAAAAAAAGTCACATGGACACAAAATTGGCTATGCCTGTTGGTGTTTTTGAAGGCATAATTTGAAGGCAGCCAATCTAATTTATTTTTCATAAATAGTGATGTAAAGAGATGAAACTACTGGGTGAAAATATTGGGCTGAATTATGTTTGACATACTCCCATTGAGGTTAATGATCATTGTAGGTGTTTAAGGGAAGCCAAATCATGTGCAAGGCCAAAGCAATTAGGTTTGGTTTGGTTTGGTTTTTTTACAATCAAGTTATAAACCCCACATAGTATATGGAGGCTAGCAAGTGGACATCTTAACACAGGTATAGCAGCGTAAGCATGCCACAAACATACAATCTCATAAAATAAAATTAATATCAAATATAAAGCATTTGAACCAAATCAAGCCTTAAACGTAATAAATTATTTCCTTCAAAGGAAACTTACCTAGGCTCAATAAGGTCTTTGCTAGCAGCATTTTTTTAATAAACAAATTAAAAATGCCAAAATATCTACAATTTTATGAGAAGGAGGAGTTGAATAGTTAAGGAGAAATTTCCCACTATTAGGGGGTATGAAAAATATACTAGCAATTAATATGCAATACATATATGTATACCCATACTTACAGATATAAACACTCACATACAACCTGGACAGTTCATGTTAACCAAGGGAAAGGCTAAATAATACAAAGTGATTACTAAATACAGATACACTTTAAAAACACAGAGACAGCGAATTTTTTATCTGTTGCAAAAATGTATTTGATTACTCGAGTAAAATTACAGTATCTCTGCTGTTAGTAAGTATTAAATGTTAAAGAAACTGGACCTCTTTTCCTTTCAACTTTCCGAGAAAGTGCATGTAACAGTCCAAGGTTCCCCTTGTCCCCCCCAATGCCTAATACAAAATAAACAAACACTATACTTGTTCCCTTGGTCAAGGAGTAGGGCTTGGTCTTGTAAAGGACGTATGTACATTTTAATGAAAGTGATGTCTTATTGTATATACAGGAGCATCTACAGTTGTCCACGGAAGTTGTTCAAGATGCCATACTTAGCAGCATTGTGAAAGTCCAGCACATTTTCTATAATGAATATACCTACAAGGCAAAATGTTACGTCTCAGTTTCAACTACCAAAACAACACTTCAGTATCTTCTCTAATAATCTGCGTGCTTATTACTGTACAGAAATGTATTAACATTTAAGACGACTCAAGTAAAAAGCACAATACAAATAACAGTTCAAAACGGAAAATGTTAAACCTACAAAAATTAAAGCAGTTTTAATTTTATAATAAAAATCAAAAACTGAGCTGCGTAAAGGACCCAGACTGTTCAGTCCTTTTCTTAATTCTGTTTGGAAAAATTAAACAATGTGTTTGCTGATAAAGTTTCCAGCAGGATCAAAGTGTACATTTATATACAGATTTTTATTAGAGATCTAATGCATCACTGAGGCATCAATACCAGAGTTCATGTTAAACTGGATATAGAAAATAAGTTAATGCCAGAATAAGGTCACCTAGCAGAACAGACTTGCAACTGCCATAAATGTTACAGCAAGTTTACAGCACTCTAGTCGATTAGTATTTAGTTCAAAATACGGGAGACCAAAGTTAATGCTTGCATTTGTTTGCAAAGCAAGGTTATATCACTAATAAATAAGCTCTCTTAGAACTCTAGAAGTAGAACATGGTACAAAACAAAGTCTTTGTAATGTTGTAGCCTGCAGCTTGAAAAAAGCAACCCTAGGTTGCACTATTTGCAGGAATGTTATTTATGGAGTTTTTCTCTAATTTGTTACAATTTCTTTGTTGTCTTCCACGAAACGTGTAAAACGGAAGTTAGTCCCATTTTCATTGCTTGCCATTTTCTCCAGACCAGCTAGAGGTGCGTTGGGTTCTGAATTCTGGAGCTTCTCCAGGCTTCCTGTCAAGCCACTGATGGGAGAGCTGCCACCGTTGCCCAGGCCCCCCGGTGCCGGAGGGATGCCCCCATTCTGGATGACGGAGATCTCGTTGGTCTTCATGGCCAAGCCGTTGGAGAGTGCAGCTGCATACTGGTTCCAGAAGCTGGACGGGTCTCCATTCCCTGACCGCGCAGCCAAATCCTTCTGAAACATTTCTGGGAACTTTACAGGATTGCCTCCTAGAAACGTCATGGGGCCATCTACAGAAAGTCGTCTGCCTCGTCTTGCAGGAGTACTGTTCCACATGTGAGTGCCCATGTGGACCTGGAAAGAAAGAAAGGAAGAAACAAACAAACAAAAAATAGAGGTTGACAGGGATTTCAAACTTATTTTGATCACAGAGGAGGCAGGAGTCCATGAACATGTCCAGTCTTGTTACATAATGAATGGCATTAAAGATAAAGGATATAGGGCTCCATTTCCCATCTGGAATAATAAACTACTTCTAGGTTAGCCCATCACCATTACCCAGAATAACCTGTTCTCCTGCTGAACAATGCATTGCTTCTTACTCTTTTTTTTTACTACATGTATTTAGTTTATAATGACTTTGCATTATTCTGTCAATTGCAGATAGCTGCTTTCAGGGCTAGAATTGCTATGTCCACTTTCATTGCAATGGTAAGTATTGTATTTGACACCCTTTACCCTATAAACGTCCTTTTCAGACAGGCAGAAAGTATCCTTTACTGATTGCTCATCGGAGAGCCTCATGTATAGACAGAATGGGCTGAAAGTAATTATTCATCTCACATTACTGGCAGCAACCTCTAGAGAAATACTCTGTCAACAGAAAAATGTACACAGTAAAGTGCTCAACTGGTGTTCTAAAACTTAAGTATATTTGCTTTTTCGAACACATATCAGTAGGAAATGTTAGTTATATAATCAATTAAAGTAATGCCCATTATTTTCAGAATTATGTTAATAGTTTTTTTAAACACTCATCTTACATGATAGTTATGAAAAACAGCACATTCAAGAGCCTTTCACTTCTTGAAGAGGTGTGTGAGCTACAAAACGCATTTCTCTGTTAATTAGTACTCCTTACCATCATTTGGCTGTTCCATTTCACACTCTACATAGACAGTCTTTGCTGGCAGATAAATTTTAATTAAGTCAAAACAGCACATGCCTCAGACCTGCTGCCAGCATAAGCATTCAACAAGAGGCCATCTCGGTCTACCAGAGCTGACTAAACACACTGTCACACCACAAACACCCAAAGGTACCACTGCTAGCAACATTAATAGGTGTCAAAAATCAAAAACCCCCAGCAAGGAGAAAATGAGACCTAAGAACAGCAAGAGGAAAAAGTACCTTCAGATTGCCTTTTGTTGTGAATGCTCTTCCACATATAGTGCAGGCAAAAGGTTTCTCACCAGTGTGTGTCCTTTCATGGATCTGCAGAGCACTGGAAGAAGAAAACGTTTTCCCACACGTGTTGCAGTAGTGCTGTTTTGGAGTTCTTCTGGGGAGAGCAGGGAGCAGCACAGGGGACGTGGCAGAGGACAGTGGCCCCGAAGCTACTAGACCAGAGGGTGCTTCCTTGCTGTCCTGAGGAGAGCCGTGCACAAAGCCGTTAACCTCAGTCTTTATGAGCGATGACAGTGTGTTAGCAGGCATAACCGAAGAGTTCTGATTGGGGCCGATACTGGAGTTGGGCTCAAAAAGCTGTGATGGTAGGTCTCGCATTTGATGTGTCAACATATGCTGCTTCAAATTACCCTTTGTGGAAAAGCCACGATTGCAAACTGTGCAAATAAATGGTCTCTCTTTGGTATGACTTCTGTAATGAATGTCCAAGGCACTCTGACAAGCAAATGTTTTGCCACAAATATCACATGCGGTGTTTTTAAATTTACCTCTATCTCTGAAAGGAAAGAGCATACTCAGGGACTCTTCTTTAATCATTTTATCAGTGTTACTAGACGTCAAGTCCAAAGCACCACTGTTAGCAGGGGTTGGAGACAAACCGTTGGCAAACTCACTTGGTAAAGCTCTTAATGGTTTCTCCTCAATACTTGGTGACTTGTGGTAATCATTAGTGCTGTTGGATGGGGACAAGGCCTGCATAGAAGAGGTAGACTCTGAGACAGCAGGGCTTCCAGCACTTTGGCTTTCCATATCACCACCGACAGATGACGAATCATTAGTCAAAACATCCCCTTCCACTGACCCATTTTCAACTGACTTTAGGCTTGCCTGAAGTTGTTCAGCGAGGCCGGCATTGATCATCTTCATCTGATTTTCCAAAGCAGCAATACTTGACATTTCCAGGGGCAGAGGGGAAGAAGACAAGCTGTCTTGTGATGCATCCACAGATTTAGGTGTATCTGGCACGCTGCTGTCAGGACAGTCTTCCATATTCTCATCTGAGAAGTTGTCTATATCATCAAAATTCTTGTCATCAAAAGATCCTGTATCTGATTCCATGGACTCGGGATAGTTTTCTGTCACCGGGGTGTTGGGGATCTGCCCTCCCATGTGCATTCGGATATGCTGCTGTAGCACAACGGCGTTGGTGAATTTTTTCTGGCAGATTGGGCAAGAATGTTGCACTCTCAGTGGGGGCATGGCACGGTGGACACTGTAGTGAGTCTTTAAGTTGCCCTTAGTAGTGAAAGCACGACCACAGATTTTACATTTGAATGGCCTCTCTCCAGTATGGGTACGATAATGCATTTTCAGTGCGCTCTGGCAGCTGAGAACTCGGTGGCAAATGATGCACTCGTTAGGATCGGTTGCCTTTTTGTCAATGTTTTCTACAAGTTGCTGCAATTTCGACGTTTCAGATGCTGGCGTTGAATCCAATAGTCCTCCAAACGGAAACTTTGCCTTAAATTGCTCTGACATAAGAGGCATCAGTGGATTTGTAAAAGTGGCGACACTGCTGGAGCCCGAGTCTGCTGCGGGGGAGCTCACGGAGCTGCTCATGTTAGTGATGGTGCTTGTGTTTTGAGGGTTTTCTTCCATTTTGCCATTTGAGGTAGGCAATGCACCAGCCTCTACCTCATCAGAAAGTCCATTCGAAATTTTTGATGTGGGATCAGCTGTTCCCGAGTCACTCTTGACAGAGCAGGGAGGGCTAGCAGAAGGATGGCTAATGGGAATCGGCTGAGGCTCCTCAGTTTTGATGAATGGGGCCAAGCTTGGAATTGTTGGTGGGAGTGGCAGGCCAACAGAAGTTGTTAGGGTGGAGAGGACTGGCTTGCTGTCCAGCCAGCTCGTGACAGGCTTCTCTGGTGGTATAGACATCCCATAAGGAATACCCGTGCTTGTAGGAATATTGTCCAAATGCTCTGGCACTGGGTACGGATTCATTTGAATATGAGGGTATTTTTCTTTGTGACGCTGAAAGTGGACTTTTAAGTTTCCCTTTGTGGAGAACCTGTTTCCACATATGTTGCATTTAAATGGCCTCTCGCCAGTGTGAGAACGCAAATGAATCTGCAAGGCACTGTCACTCCCAAACACTTTAGCACAGAACCTGCATTTATGCTTAAAGAATGCCTCATCTGAATTATTTTTTGCTTCAAATGCAGTTATGTTTGGTGGCTTGCTTTTTCTTTGCTGTGCCAAGGCAGTCAAGGAGTTTAAATCCTCTGCAGGTGTTCCAATATTGGACAAGGGACTGGAGAAAACAGAGTTACTAGGGGTGGGCTGAGGTAGAAGTGGATTAGATGCAGGACTTAATAAACTGCTTATTGCAAAAGCTGGTGAAGATGATGCTGATACTGGTGGGTTGTTGAGCTGTGAGCCACCAATAGTTGAAGCCACTTTTTCTGAGGACGGTGTTGTAACTGCTGCTGCCAATATGTTAATATTTGGAGAAGAGCCACTATTGGATGGAATTAGAGTGTTGCCAGGGTTGCTCTGAGGTAGCTGTATAGGGGGTAGCTGTTTCACACCACTGATGCTGGCAGATTGACTAGCAAGGCTTTGTGCTAATCCAGCTGCTGCAGCCAGCTGCTGGGATAAATGGGAACTTAATGTGGACAAGGGGTTGGCAGATGTTCGTAAAGTACCTTGAGAAGGGCTAGAAGATGTTGGCATGTCTGTATTTTGGGTAGCCAACAATAATATTTGGTGACGAATTTGTTCAATCAGTTGCAACTGATGGATCTGCTGCTGCTGCAATGCCAACAGTTGCTCCATCAGGGCAGGGACAGCGAGTTTAGTGCTCGATGCCCCGTTACATCTCGCCTCCTGTGAGAACTGTGCTACTGCCACTTTAGTACTCTGCAGGTTTTCAATTATTACATTACTATTTATCACTGAAAAGTTGCCTAGTGTTGTCAGATCCCCTATGTGAGGTAGAGAGGTTGTTACAGCTGAGGTACCCATTGTGGAGCTGTTACTGCTTGTAATACTATTGTTGACACTCTTGGAACTGCTACTGCTATTGTTAATGCTGGAAGCCTCCACATCCATGGATTCTTCCCTGTCAAGTTTGTTATGCTCTGAAAGGTCACTGCAGTCTACTTGATCTGTGTTATTAACTGTGTCATTCATCTGTTCATCAGGATTATCAGAAGGGGAACTAGGAGGGAAGGTTTCAGAAGGAGAAGCTGGATTTTCATTCACAATTAAAACTAATTGATTTTTAGTACAATTCTTCTTGTGTTGCAGGAGATCTGATAATTCAAAGAACTCAGCACAGCACCTGCCACA
>VZRV01007534.1:579518-581666 GCA_013398115.1 Falcunculus frontatus
TGTAACGAACTAAAAGCAGCCTGACTGAGCAATTCTGTCTCCTAAGCATCCTGTCCTCCGGATCTTACTGAGGAAAGCAGCCATAATTTCTTTTATTTCAGGGGCCCAGTAACAATTACATGGATGATCATAATGCTGCAGCAGGAATTCACCAAAATCCATTACTGACATTAAAAGGCACTGGTTCTGAGGAGCCTTTATACAGAAGGGCAGAAAATATTTTCTCTTTGTCAAACTCTAGATGGTTTATTTCTCCAATATAACTTTTCCCTTGGAATACTGCAACTCAAGAATATTCTTTTACAACTGGGAATGTAATCCCAAGAAACAAAACAAAAAAAAATCTAAAATATCATGAAATTGGCTGGAGTTATTAACAAAAGGAAATAATCCCACAATCTCCTACCCACTTCCTACCAGTAATTAGTTACTTGTTGAATATAATTTATGCTGCAAGTAATTTTTGCTATTAATCTGAGAACTCCTCGAGTTACTCCAATATGAACTTTATAAAATGTGGACATACACAGGATTTTACAAGGGTAAACTTATTTATCCATTGATTGCACCACAAATACATTTTAAGTGGGAAGTCTTCCTGGTGGGAGTGAACTCATGAGCTTTGAACTTAAGAAAAAAAAAAAAGGAGAGAGTGCGATAAAACAAAAAAAAGTCAAACCAAAACATGCTGTTGCAGTCTGAGGAACTTTTTTCCCTATTGATCTTTAGATATGAAACCATAGCAGAGAGTTTTAACAAACCAGAATTCGAATCAGATGCGAGAAATTTTCACGGAGCCACTCTATTGATTCGCTCAAAATACTGCCCAGCAGTACCTTACTGCAAGTGTCTGAAGAGCCAGCGATGCTCCCCTCGCCTGCACCCTGCGCAAGGATTAGCAAACCTGAATTCACAGTGGGAAAGGAGAAGAAGAGCTTGGAATTTCGAAGTTTTGTTTTGCAATTTCACAGGCACATAACGCAAACTCGTCCCCGCCGCAGTTCACCCACCCTTTCTTGCTCAAGTGAGAAGCTGCTGCCAGGGCCGGGGACCCCGGAAAGGCGGGGGGTACCTCTATGCTGATGATACCACAGCGTTCTGAACCCTGAAGCACAATTACAAAGCACACCTTCTGGGCAACTTACCCAAAACTTATCGTCCAACCATGTAAACCAGCCATAACCTAACATTACGACTAGAGAAGGGAAGGGGGAGGCTCCTACAGATTTTATAGTAGAGCACAGTGCTTTTCCTAGGAAACTGGTAGATATTTTTAAAACAGAATAAACTTCGTTATTCACTTCTTTAACTTACGATAGCCACCCAAACAAAAGCTTCACTTCCATGCCATCATTTCAGGCAAGATCCAACTTACTTCAAGGACATCCTTTAGCAACAGGCAGGAAAGCTGCTCAGTTAACATTCCTTTCTCACACTCCCACTGTACTTCATTTGAAAACGATGTGCAAAATCAGATCAAAAGAGTAAAAACAGAAGAAAACGGCTACTTTAAAAAAAGATACTTGGAAGTGTATTTGACCTGTTCCACCTACTAAAAACAAACAAAGGAAGATAACAAATGTCAAAAGATGCAATCATACGAAGTGAAGATGTAAAAAATGCCCCTCTACTTTTCTCTGATCACTTTAAGAAGTTCCAAATTCTTTCACAGGAGGCCCATGAAAGACAACTAAAAACCTAACGCTTCTCCAACTCCTACTCCAAACTTCGAGCGGAAGTGGGAATAATATGGTAAGAAAAATAAATACGTTTACTGAGAAGAGAAAGGGGATTATGCTGAGGAAACGGCAAAACTCGAGTGCATTCAAAACTCACAAAACTGAGTTAAACACCCAAAATCAACTCTCAGGACCCAAATGACTTTTAAGAAATGTTTCGCAAAGCTCCGCGGTGCGAGTGCTGATCTATTTGCTGGTGTACGAGAAGGGCATCCCGGGGATTTCGGGCGCCGGGTAAATGCTCACAGCGAAGCACAACGTCCCGCAAACTTTCCGCCCCGGTTCCCCGCGCGGAGCCCGGGACCCTGTCCCCGGCGGTCCCCCGGCGCAGCCGAGAGGCGCGGGCACGGCCGCGGCAGGGGCCGGGCGGCAGCTCGGAGGGCCCAGCGCTGCCGGCACCGCCGGGCGC
>VZRV01007534.1:586768-761628 GCA_013398115.1 Falcunculus frontatus
TTTTTTTCTTCCTTCTCTTCCTCCTCGTTTTCTATGTTCTCTGTTTGCCTCTATTTTAACTGAAAAAGCCACACTTCACTGGAGTTCCGAGCGCCGCTCCAGCTGACCTCGCAAGTTCGCCGTTTGTCAGCTAACACAGGTTACATACATTTTAGAAATGTGTGTAATTAGGGGCTTCCAGATGCTGCAGTCAGCTGGGAACTTGGCTTTATGCTCCGATGTATAATAAACTTTTGAGACAGTCCTGGGGCGCAGCTACCCCGGGGCAGCGAGCACCAGCTCTCCGGAATTGTTTTATTATCAATAGCCTGGATCACGCTATTCACTACGAACATTGCAAGTCCTGTGACTGTGTGGGTTTAGGTATGACTACTTTTGTGAGCATGCTGTCAGCTCCCCCCTTCCTTGGTCTCTTCTGCCTTTTTTTATTTTATTTTTTAAATTTTCTAATGGTAATTGTCCAGGGGGAAGGACGAGAAAAAAAAAGAAAAAAAAAAAAAAGAAGACGAGAGGGCACCAGAATTGAATCCTTCGCCATTATTACTGACAACTAATAATTGATCATTGCTCACAAACACAAGCTTTTACCCGCATAATTGAATCGTAAGCAATACGGGTATAGTCAAAGGAAAAGGGAAAAAAAAAAAAAAAGAGGGAAAGAACCTCTCCCTCTCTCCCCTAAATCCCAGAGAATTGCAGTGATGGGGACTCCTCCGCCCCCGAGATAAAAATGACTAATGCTATAACCAGCCAAGGTGGGATTACTTAATTCAATTCTTTCTTTGAACATTTGCTGCCTTTTGTTTGACCTGATGGCTGGCAAATTTTTACACCTAGCTGTCCCTTTTGAGTTTATTGATGAAGGTGCTTCTGAAATGATTATCAGGAGATTTACAGCCATCACTACCCACCTACGGGAAAAGTAGTAAAATCAATCCCTCAATCAATCAGACCTCTCTGTGCATATCTTTTTAATCTGCTCTTTTAGCTGTTTTATTACAACACGAGCATTAAATATGTTTGTTTCAAATTTAACACGAATGCCTCCGAAGGACTCTGTCAATTTAGACATAAATCATGAAGTAAACAAGCTGAATGGAAAATTCTCTCACTCGAGCAAGAATGTTAAAACCCAAGGAGTAAAAAAAATCTCCTGCATCAGTGTATGGGTAACTCTTTTGTATGTACAGCCCACAAGGCAGGAAAATAACAAACAGAAAAATAAATACGCAGCACTGCAAAAGATTTCCATGCACTTTTACAAGACTAGAGATTGCTAGTAATTACAAATACTTTCACAACCTAAAGCCCATCATTATTTCCTCTGATATCTTTTTTTTTTTTTAATATAGATATATCAGAAGACTTATTTTCCATGTTAGAAAAAAATCTTTTTTTTTTTTCAATTAAATGCCATACACTTGAGAAAGTGTCTTGATTCTTGATTCCAAAATTATTATTCATCCCAAGGTATCACGCTATCCTTTATATGCCTTTTTTGGGGGGTTAAAAAATAAATTAGAGGGTATTTCAGGTAGGCTACTTAGGTCAGAAAGCTTTCCCACTGATATGTTACACAGTGGTCATCAGGTACGGACAGAGTGAATCTGTAAGTTCTACAGAGAACCAAGATTTTTATTTGATGCCACAGGGGAAGTTTTCTCTGCAAGCCACATGCCTTTGCATCCCAGTTTAATTTTTTTTTAATATCCTAGAGTATCGCAGCCGTATAAAGCCACCATGTGGCTCCACCAGAAAACCAGAAGTTTAGCAATGAAGTGACAGAAATTTCTCCAGTCTTATATTTAAAAAAAAAAAAAAAAAAAGTTGAGCTACATTCTGAGCTAAAAAGACATCTTTCAAAGACATATTGTGATGTCTCTCAGCACAGAAAAAAACTCTGGATAGGACAATGGAAAAAAGGAAATATGAATTATGTACATGTCAAAGGATGAGTCATGAATAATTACATCTGATATCAGGTGATGAGATATAACCTGCAATATCAGCCAACATTTCCTCCAAATATCTTGCTTTAAGGAAAGTGCTTTTATACAGTAGGAAAACTTCACAGTCTCTATCATTCTTCATCCAGGTATATATTTATGGGAGTCTTAGTGTTGATTTTTAATAAAATATTATAGTTATAATTTCTTTGTCAAAATAGTATTTAAAGTAGTGTAAAATATGGAGATGGGAGTCATTTAAAAACAAATGAAAGAGCAGGACCAAGGGATGTATTTTCCAGGATATTTAAGGAAAAACATGTGTTCTTAAAAAAAGTGTTCCCATAGGATCTGCTTACCTTTGAATTAAAATTACACAAAAATTCTGTACTCTGACAAAATATAAACACAAGGACAAAATTTCACCTGAATATTTTCTCTGAAATAGAAACTGCAGGTGATTTCTACAAGGTAGTCATCTAACAAAGTAAGACCTGTTGTCACAAAAAGATTTACACTGTCAAATCAGAGTTACAAAGTATACATGTTTATTTACATTTTCAAGTTTCATTTTAAACTGGAGAATATGTAGTGATTAAAGACTAAACACACTTCAAACCTCAGCGGGAATGTTGCCTGTAGAGTCCCAAATTTCTTGCCTAATGAAATGAACCTGACAACCCACTCTCCTTTACATGACATATTTTTAATTCGAATACAGTGGGAGTATTTGTAAGTACATACATTTTGTTTGCATAATATTGAGGTGCCCTGATTAATACATGGTGTTTACAACGTGAAAATTGTCATGCTCTCTGCATCAACCCAAGGAGCTGGCCCGGCAGCAGCTAGTTGCAATAAAGTAAATGCTTCATGAATAATGTTCTGCTTTCCATGCCTGAGCTAAGCAGAGTCCTCCCCATCCACCTTTTGCTTCCAGTCTGAGCCAGCCTGTTAAGAGAACTGGTGTGCAAGGGTGCTGGCAGAACATACCTCTCTGAGTGCAAATATGTTTGCTCACAGACTTGCACAGGCACTATCTGGGTCCTGTGGGGAGCCCATTTCCTCATGGAGCAATCTGATCCCCAGACACATTTTTGCAGTTTTCTTTTCTTCCCGTTAATGATCATATAATGTTCAGATGGCAATAAGAGCCATTACCTACCTCAAAAGGTAACTCCAGGAGTTTCTGATTTCTTAGAAAAATTCCTCAGCAGAAAAGAGAGGAAAGAGTTGAGTGCTGAGCTGCCAGCCAGCTCTACTGAACTATCAGCAGATACTACAGCAGTGACCCAGAAAGAGCCTTGAAAAGTACTGCTTCATAAACCCAAGATCACACAGTTATCACCTAGAAAATGAGACTCGCAGTTTCCTTTCCTTATGTAGGAAAAGCTCAAGTAACAGGATTCAAAGAGGAATCCTCACAAAGAGACTTAAAAGACCCTTCCTCAGAAATCCAGAAACCAGATTTGGGGTTAGAAAAATTGTTTCCATCCTTCACATGCTTTATATAGTAAGCCTGGACTTTCATCCTGGCTGTACAAGCCATTTCTTGAATCTCACCCTGAGTTACGTATTCTGTGTTTCGGTCCCTCTTCACAGAACTTCAAATTCCCTCTCAAATGCAGTGTCCAGGGCTGCAGAACATGTCTATTTACAGCCTTAAGCAGCTTTCTGCAGACTAGCTGGCTCTCCCCAGGACTGTACACAATCGTTAAGCTCATCTGAGCTTGCTCCTAGCCACTGACACCCTAGAAGTACTGCCTGAATAGGAATTTAAAGCTTGAGTAGGTTTTAGATAATACTAAAGACATGTGGTGCAAAAATCATATGTTCAAAGACAAATGTAGCCCCAGTCTGTAATGGTTCAGCAATTCAACTGTTTGTCATGTACTGCAATAGGCAAAATGAAAGAGGGAGAATTGTACTTGAATACAATACAACATGACACATTTAGGAATTACACCAAACACCAGTGCTTATTCTACTTCCATTTGTAAAGAAGGATACATCATATACTCACTTCTGAGACCACAAACAGACACTTCTCTTGTCCTCAGAAGTTTGCAATGCAAGTGCCCAATCCTGAACATCATCCATGTCACTCACCCTTGTGCCGGAAGCAGAGCACTGACAGCACAGCATGAGCAGTGTTTCAGTCCAGAACTGCACATGAGTGAATCTGGAGAGGGGCTAACTGTGCTGATCAAACCTGTTTCTGACCACTGTTCCTCACTGCCCCACGCCCGGCCAGCCCTGTCCCACCAGCTGATCAGGGCCATGGGCACGGGGCTCTCCCAGGCCATGCTGCTCTGGCACTGGCACAAACGTTTGCATGACATCCTCGCCAGTAAGGGATGGAAATCTCCTGCATGGGACAACAATGCGTGGTACAGTAACTTCTTAAGCTGTTCCAGCTGTTTGCAAATAAAATATGCCTCTAAGCCCCCAGTCTATACAAACTGATTTCCGAGAGGAGCTGTATTTGTGTGAGTGTGCCAGATCAGGGCCATTACTAACTGCAGAGGAGCATAAACAACTGTTCCAGACAGAAAAGATTTAGAGAAGGCACCAGTGACAGTGATTAGCATGTAAATCCCATACCTCTTAGTATGAACTCTCTTGTTAACATGTTCAGTTGACAGTGGCACACATTTGCACTCCCATACGTTTTAAGGCTTGAAGTCACTTGTTCCGTCTCTCAAGTTTACTCAGCCTGGTTTCTTCTGCCGTTGAAGCAGCTTCCATTTTCATACTGCACAAAAGCACAAACAATGCCACAATACGTAAGAATAACAGTTTAATGAAAACATAGAGCCAAATGCCTTGTAAATGTACTGAATTAAGTGGAATTAAAGAAAGGATAAATATGGTCCATTCCCTCCTCCAGCTTCAGTACTGGGCTCTCCAACACTGCACATATAATCTCACAGTACAGTAACATTGCTCTACTCACTCTGTTCAAGGAGGATCGTTCACTTACTCTTTGTTTCACTCCTAGAATTTTCAAATAGCAAAATTCAGTTTCAGGCAGCGCTGCTCTCAAAGGGCTGCCAGACCTGCTACTCCTTTGCCCCACTGCTGACAGATTGCCCCAAACTGGGACAAGATCTGCCCGTGTCCAGTGACAGTCACACTGAGCAAAAGCAATAATTAAACCCAGTGCAAAGGTAAAAAGGAAGAGGGATGTGAGCCTTAGCGGGGAGAGACAGGTACATCTGCATCCTGGGCCAGCACTGCCACCACCAGCCCCCGGAGCAGCAGCTGCCCAGGGCTGCAGAATGTTCAGCAACACTTTCTTGTGCTAGAGACTGTGCCTTGTGAGGGGCCTACCTTTAATGTTTTGCCTAGAGCAACAAAATCCGGTAACGGGCGCTGGTTGCCACATTCAGGGGAGCGTGCAGGAGCCGCTTGCTGCTGACTGGGAAAGCACGCACTGCCTCTCGAAGCAAAAGAACTGTGACATTTCAGGAGTACAGCTCCTTAAACCACCTGTTCAAATCTGCTAATCACAGGTAATCTTGGCTTTTCAAGGGGATTACTCAAAGACAATAAAAATACTAAATAACCAAAGAAAAAAACTATTACTGGTAATTTGCATCCATTTTTTTGTGATGTCACACTATAATTTTTGCAATAATTGTAACCAATAACATACTGTGTAAAGTTCTCAAGGGAATGACTCTCAGAAATTAACTGTAGAATATGCTTTGCATTTATTATTGCTCTTCTTTCTTATTGTCATTCTCATAAAATCAATCAAAGTGATAAGTGGAATGTCTAGAAACAGACAGAATTTAATCTGGACAAATTACACAAAATGCATCAGTCCTGGAAGTGTATCTGCTTTTAAAGGAGTTATATATCACTACAGAGAATACAACATTCTGCACTTGAAGCATTGGCACATATCTACAAGATTATATTAATTTTAGTGTAGAAAGCTGACATTGTTGGATACTGCTTGGAAATGTGCATGTTGTTGTAAAACTGGAGAAAAAAGCTACAAAATTTGAACTTAATTGAAAATACTTTCATTTTATAGCAAACCATATTGTAGATGTCTACATTGTATTCGATAAATATTAGCCATATACTCTAATCGAACCCCAGATTTTCCTAGGTTCAAGGTTTTTGGAAAACCCGGGTGTCATTCCAAACTTTGTACCCTTTTAACTGCCAATCCCAGCCCCCATTTTAGGTAGGCAAGTCCCCAGTGGTGTGGCCACACAGTCAAGGGCCAAAACTGCCTTGGAGGGAACTTGGCCTCAGTGTGCCACTGGTCTGTTTTGCTTGTGGATCCCATGGTTTCAGGATATTCAGGAGGTTTGTGTGGGAAGCTTGTAAAATCTTAGAAGAATACAAAGGATATTTTGTAAACTTTCCCTTAATGCCTTTTTTTCAAGCCCTGTGGATGTTGCTGGATAGGGATTTAGTCTATCCAAATAAAACCAGTTGCACTTTTCAATGCATAGAGCACAAATTCATCAGGTGGCTCAGCTGCAATGTGTTCTAGGCTCCTGGAAAATGAAAGTTTGGATCAGATGGTCTTTTGAGGTCTCTCCCAGACGCTCTATGATTCCATGACAGGGCAACATGATTTTACATGGAACTATATTATTCACATGCTTGATGCTTTATTATATCTTTCAAAATCAAATAACCAATATAATTTGGGCTTTATCACTGAAAGAATGAAATCGCTTGACAGACACATGATAGTGAACTAATTACATTAGAAGCTCTGGCTCTTTTATTTCTCTTTTGCTTGGAAAAGCGAAAAAAAATCTGGATTTGTTCCGAACAAAACTGCAATACTGCAGGCTAAAACTTTTCTTCTCAATCTAAAAACTTTCCTTCTCAATTTAAATTCATTTTAAATTGTTATGCTTTACAAACTTCCAAATGGGATTCTAATTGTTGACAGACATTTTACATTACATGTGTCTATCACTTTGATTTAATATGCATTTTCAATGAAATTTAAAAAAGGCCTCTAAGGTGGCAATTTAACAGCAAGACATGCTGTGAATTTTAGATATAAAAAATATCTAGTTTTCAAGGGTTTTTTGTACATGTGAAAATGGCCCTCCAGAAAAAAAAAAAAATCAGAGAATGTCTGTATGGCTGAGTTATCAGAAGCTAAATATCTCCAAGAACATTACCTACTGTTTTAATCAATCACAGTCATCAGAGGCAAACCAGGTCTTACATTTATGCGGCATTTCAGTAGCGCACTTCAAAAAGTATTAACCATAAAAGAAATAGAATGTATTTGGAAATCCTATGTCTGGTTTATTACATCTCATGACCTGATTTAATTTTCTTCTACAGAAAACCCACATTGAAATGTCTGTAAGTAATAGGTACTTGTTGTCAACTTTGATAAGAGACATTTGAAAGGAATACCAAATGCATTGTGAAAGATAAGAGCACAGCAGCTTTTTTGTGTCCCTAAAAGAGTGGAAACCAGACTTAGGAAAGCACACAACTACAGAACAGACCTGTTCTATATCATGCCTACTTTCGAAATCATCAGAATTGTACTTAATGTTTAAACCCTAAGCTATAGACACTGACAGCATAGTGGGAACAATTCTGTATCTTTAACTTAAAAATTTTAAACCAAAATATTCACTACTTTTAAATTCTTGCATTTTCTTCATAACATTAATAAAAACATCTTGGGTTTGGCTTATTTTGTATAAATAGCATTAGATATCTTGTTTTAGAGGTCCTGCAGGGTGTCCCAAAACCTACACTTGATAGCAAGAATAAACCTTCATTAAACTTCAAAGGCTGCCAAAAAGTCTAGTTATTTTGATTTAGGAGAATCATTTAAATTAATCCCTCAGCTTGTGTAGAAAATATGTAATGTAACCCATTTCTCCGTCTCCAGCTTCAAGTCACACTGGAAAAAAAATACTGCTGTACTAATGTTTTCTGTTTTGAAAAACTGGGGAAAAATTAAGACTTCATATATTTTTGAAGAATTCTGGCTTAGTGACATTAAGAAACAAATATTATAATACACAACTGTGTACTTATATCTCTGTGTAACTGCTGTTAAACCTACACACACAATGGAGTTCTTCAGTGGGAGCAGTAAAACCAGATTTTATGTTTGTGTGTGTATATATATATATCTGTAATCTTTTTTTTAACAAAAGAATTGATTTTTTTTTGGAATGGCTTTCTGCCTTAGCACCCCAACTCAGCTGAGTGCTGCTGTGCTACAGAAAACTCACAGTCACCTTTGTAAGAGATCTTCTTTTTCTGCTGAGGCCCTCTTAAAATTTGGGTGAAACCTTAGTAGGATGAAGAGCTTGGTTTAAAATTATTTTTTACTTTAAAATTAATACACTCTTCATCTGGAAGAAGCATGTAGAGCATACTGTGTCAGAAGCACCGAGGAAAAAAATAAAAGGAGGGAGAAGCTCAGCTATTGTAAATCACTGTAATGCCACTGAGGCCAATTTAGACTAGCTGAGGTTGTGGCCTAATATTTGTGCTGAAATGTTGCAGCTATAGCTGTATCCCCGAGCTGTATAAATATTTGTTGAAAGCTGACTGTTAGGGTGCAAGGGGTGGATTGCTCATCAGCAAATAGTGAGGGCCCTTGTCTTTTCACCTTTCTTAAGGAAACCTTCCCATTTTTGGGGGTGGGAATTTTGACTGAGTACATGTATGATCCTTCTTACTCCGTCCATGGATTACTCCGTGTGCAGTGGAACAGGAATTTCCATCTGGACTTTTGAACTTGCACCCGCCTTAGTGTCCGGCCCTGATTCATGCCATGCACTGTACATGAATGACCAGCAATGTTTACAGAATGAATTAGCTTGACTCCAACTCTCCAGCCAGAAAGTAATCAAAGTGAAGAGCCAAGCTATTTCTGAAATTCCAGCTTCCCTAGCTAGAAACTGCTTGCTCTGTCTCACTAGTCAGGGTATTAATGTAAAATGTACATGTTCTATAGTGGAGAACAATTAATAACAGCAGTGATTCTGAGCAGTCGACAGACATTAACTATTCCACCCCCAAACTGCTCTTGAGTGGTGGGCAAGTCTGACTGCAGCATATGGTACAGAGACAAAAAAAAGTGAAAATATCTACATCAGTAAGTGATTATTCTACGATTTGTAGTATGGTTGTTTTTGGTTCTTTCTTCTCCCAAGTTAAATTCCAGTTAACATTTTATTTCACTTCTTTTGAATGAATACATGTATTCATAGACATATTCAGGAATCTTCTTATGCAAATATTTTTAGTAGGGCTACTCATAACTGGTATCCCTAAAATCCTGGAAGCTTTATTTTCTCATCAACCATCCTAATTTAAGCATTTAGCAACAACAGAACTCTTCAGAATAATCTCATCCTATAAAATACATCAGCCTTTGCTAAATTTACTATAAAACATTGCTACAAAAGAAGACCATGTTACATAACACATTTTGTTTGGGATGGTCTGAAACTCAAAATGTATCATATCACTGAAATTTCCCTCTGAAAACAAGCCTCCTGATCTGAAAAGCCCACATCATACAGAGCTGGAGATGTCTTGGAGCCAAATTGTTTGCTCCTGTAAATGGTTAGAGCTCCACAGAGGGGGGATATGAAATAAGGCTCTGTTGATTTTACAGCAGAGCATCTGAACCACTTCCCCCGCCCTCGTCAGTTTAAAGCAAAATTAAAAGACAAATAAACCCCAGTTAGCATGTGAGCTTTTCATTTGATGCAAATTGGCATAACTCCACTGGATATCTGACTTAGCCAGAGTTAGAACAGGACTTACCACCAAGAAGATCTGGGCCAGGGTATTTTAATGGTGATTTCATGTGGGTGGGTGAGAACCTGATTCTTCATCCTTATTCAGGCTGAAAACCAGGAATGCACTACAGAGCTATAGATCAGTCAAGAAATTGATTGTTTGCAGGGAGGGAGGCTAAAGTGGCTCAGTTATTCCAAAATTAGCAACTGCTAGTGTGGTGTGTAGCTCAGGCCAAATGACAAGTGAATGATGCTGCCCAGCACTTCCCCATCTATATCACACCTGCATCCAGCCTCTGGTGACTTTTATTTCCAGAATAAACTAGCAAATGCGAGACTGGTAAATGAATAACATCTGAATAAAACAGCTTGGCAGGATATCTTTAACATTACCTAAAAATCAGAGGTTAATAAATAGTTAAATTTAGCTGTAGCTTCTCTTAAGTAGTTTGAACGTAAGTCAATATTTTCGCCTTTTGTTGTCTCAGGGTTTCTACAGGAGAGAATTTCATCAATGATGTTTCTACACTTTATAGCATTATGCCTTTGTACTGTTCTCCATCTGTACCCTTATCTAACATGTTATCAGCTGTATGAAAATAACTAGCAGTCCCTTCAGCCCACAGCAAGTATCAATAGGAAGAATGACAGTGGCTAGTTTGCACACTTGAAATGGTTTATTTGTTGCAATCCTGTGCACAAGATGTTTATCAGTAAGCACCAGACAGCCATGCAGAAGAAGGAGCCTTAATTCTGTCTGAGACAGCCTCTTATTGCTATTGATAGTTAGCATCAGTGTCCAGTCTGAGAAATGGAAGTGCTGCAGGCAACTTCAGTCAAGACACCCTATTGATCTACTGCTTCCTCTGCGTCCCTGAAGCTAGAGAAGAAAAATAAAAAGGGGAGGAAAAGCTTGCTGTATAAGGGGCAATGCAGCAGTCTATGTCTTGCCATCATTCAAAGAGGTGTGTATGTGCATGGATATTCCTGATATTCAGTACCTTAGATAACTGTAAATCACACACACAGCCATGATAAAAATAAATGTCAATGTGTTGGAAATGTCCTTTATATAAGAGGTGCCACTAGAACTACATTTTTAGCATGAAACATTTTTGCTGCTTTTTATTTTTCATTGACTTATTGTGCTTCTGTTATATCCTGTCTAACACAATCAATCTAAAGCATAATATCTGAGAGTCCTATTCATAAATAATACATATTTGGGTCATTTTCATTTGTATCCTACAATGAAGATTTACAAGCCAGAAACAAAACAAGAAACAATGTGTGGAATGCTCTTATTCAGTGGATAAGAATATATTACTGTGATCAATTAATCTGCTTTTCTCTGCATTAGGTGGACATCTTTATGGTACATCCATAAGGGTTTATAACTTGGGAGAGACAGAATCAGCTCTAAGGCTCTAACATAAAATGCCTGTACTCAGAAAAGAGAAACTTTCCCAAAGTTTTTTGCTTGGTTGAGGCTTTTTTTTCCCCATTGTTGTTGTTGTTGTTTTCCAATGGGAAATGTGTCAATTTTGGCAAATTCAACCACAGCAATAACTTATCTATCAACATAGTTATGCTGCTCTGCCCTATATTCTACCTCTCATGTTAAATGAAACAAAAAATTTCCTAAAATAATTCTGGGGATTTTCATAGTGCTGTTTATTCAAAGATAGTCCCATTTTACTACAAACCACACAATTTGTTCTACAGGAGGGAAGACTGACACACAGAAAGATGCCAGCTCCGTTTTTAGAGCCAAAACTTACTAGGCAAAACTAAATAAAAAGAAATAAAATCCGTGCATAGAAAATGCAGGAGCAACAAGAGAGGTGAAAAGAAGACTCCAGTTGGTATTATTTCACAGTACAAGAACCTGCAGCCCCTGGTGCAGCCACCAGAAGGGCTGGTACTCTGATCTTGGGCCATGTCAGAGGAGCAGCAGTATTGGCCCAGAGACTTATCAATTTTGCCTGCACAGAAAGAGCAGAAGTGGTGAGATAAAAATCAGCCAGAGCTACATTAGAAAGGAAAGTTGGAACATGCAAGAACTTTGCAAGCAATATAAACTGTTGGGGAAAAGTGGGGGTGAATGGTAGGAATGGGGACAAGGCTGGTCACTGGCACAGTCCCCCCGTTTGCCTCAGAGATGCAGCCCAGGCTCTGCTCAGGGCTTCAGACTCTGGGCCTCAGAGTGGGTTATTGCATTAGTTTTTCAAATCTGGAAATTTGCTACAAGTGCATCTCAGATAAAAACTGAAATGAGTTTTGCAACTATGGCAAAAAAGCAATTTTACATTTCATAGGCCTTTTAAAACCCTTTTCAATAGAAAATAAAAATAACAGTAAGGGGAAAAAAAGGCTACATTTCCATTCCTGTTTTTATAGTTTGACGTTGCAGATGTTTCTGGGTCAGAGGTGAACATGTCTTTAGGTGTCAAAAGATGCAATAACCTGAGTCAAAAATGGCCCAGTCCCCAGAACCGTGACTGTGTGCCAGAATATCCCCACCTCAGAAGCTTGCTGGCAGCAATGTGCTCCAGGTGTCTTACACTATGCAGACCTGGTAGTCATTTTAATATTTTCCATGCTCATGTAAATGGACTTGATGTGTGTTCATCAAATGTGGGAAAATCCCACAGAATTGTGTGCCATCTGTTTATAGGTAAAAGGTCTGCTTTGCTGACAATCCAGTGCAAAATCAGAACACAAAATGAAAGCAAGCACGCTTTTGTTTTGTTCTGGTTTGGTTTTATAAATCTGAGGCTTAATGTCATATTAAAAACCTAACAAAGTTCAAAGGTTCATCCTGTTTGGATAGCAGTATTGTCCTTCTCAGATGTGTGGATATTACCTGAGCCACACGGAGCTCTTAAATCTGCACCACGTGGCTACAACTTACAACCTAATGAAACCCTGAGCACACACAGGAGTCAGCAGGGCCTGGGGAGGGTGCAAGGGCCACAGCTTGGGCAGCTGGGTGTCTGCACTGGTGCCCTGAACCAGAAGTCTCTGTGAAACACTAGCTGACAGCATTTCAACATGTGGGGTTGGCCTCAAGTGAGAAACTCAAGCTGAAGCAAAAATGGAAAGGCTCATTTTGAAAAAGCATCACCTTATTCTATTTAACACCCAATACTGCATTTGGTTTTTGGTCAAAATTAAAGGCAGGTTTAATTCAATTAATATGGTAGATGCCAATCAAAGTGCCCATCTTTATTATTTTGATCTGTTTTAAACAAGACTGTTGGACAAAAGGCAGTTATGTCTGAGCTACGATAATAAATGAAGGCTGTGGCCACAGAGATTTTCAACATCAGTTGATAGACATTGACCAGTCATCAGAAGAGGAATCTGAGACCTTTCTTGTCCTTTTACAATCCATGTGGAACATGTGCTTATACTTTTCTACAGAGAACTGATAATCAGACCTGGGAAATTTATACCTGAATATGAGTCAGATGTCAGAAGATGATGTCAAAGTGTTTCAAAAGAGCATTTTCATTACATGTACCATGGAGTGAGTCTTGGGTGAAAGAAGAGTTAATGCACCTGGCAGAGGAGAAAAACATCAGAAGAAAATAAACTGATAAAACGGATCAAATCCAGACATATTCAATCCAAAATCTCAAATGGGATCCAAGGTATTCTGGAAGGATGCTACAGCATCAAATGCTGTTAAACCACCCCCTACAATCTGAAAAGAAGACAAAACAAAATCTCTGTAGAGATATGCTCTGGATGCTAACTCAGCAAGGTAGGTCAGTGTTTGTCCATTGGCTCTACTGCTTTCCACTGGCTGAACCCTGCCCCCAGCAGCCCAAACCAGATATTTTAACCTTGGCACCAGCATTGTACCGAGGTGTAGAAGTTGAGAAAGCTAGTGTGAAAGTGCCTCTGGTCAGCTAATTGGGAAAACAACCAGTTCCCCGCAGTATAATGTACCCCATTTGCCAAAAGAGACAAGTTTTATATGTTCAATCAGAAAAGTGCAACTCCTCCAATAATGTGGCTGAGACATTTACTTTGAAAACTGAGGAATCTTATTTTCAAGGTCAAGCTGAGGTTTCCTGGGTTCAGACTAAAATGGTCTGTAGGGCCAAAGAAATATTTACTGCGTTCTAGGGAGCAGGGAGTAGATGTGTAATGTGAACATATTTCAAATCATCCTGGGAGGTCTTTTTGTTTTTACATATTTGTGTCTCCTCAGACAACCTTTTTTTTCCCCTAAAAATTGGAAGTGAAGAAAATTATGACATTTTTTGCCACTACATTTCAGTTGGGCCATTTCCTGCACTGAACCAGAGAACCTGCATTATTTGCACACTTTCCAGAATGCATTTCTTTCCAGTGCATCATATGAAACCATATAGACAAGTTTTGTCCAAGGTCTGCCATTCCTTATGTTAAACTAGAAGGATTTTCTGTATAAAGCAATGATTTTCTTTATGTGACCTTTGACTGTGGGAGTGTTGGAGGGCCAATGGTAGGTGGGGCTTCACAGGCGGTCGTAAATTAAGCAGCAGCATTTTACAAATGAGCTCCATAATGAGTAGGTGATTGGAAGATGTGCTGCTGCATTCTGGAGATTAACATCCAAACACAAAAACTATCACCTAGCCCAGGAATGGCAGTAAAAGGTTAAAAGAAATATTCAATATTATCAATCATATTAGAAAAAAAAAAGAGAGAACTTCTTACAGCTGCCAAAGGAGCTTGGGAGAATTAATGTGTTGGTGTCAAAAAGACTGAGAACGAGTGAAATAGGACTACAGTGATTGCCAGAATCTTACTTGCCTGGAGAGATAACATTGGACATTCAGTTTAACTAGGCAGGTGCCAAGAATCCTCTTGTGGATGCTCTGGAGTGGCTTTCAAATATCAGAATGCACACTGACCCCCGTCATCCGGTACTTTCTATGGTTTCAGAATTGCTCATTAAGCCAGGGAAACCTCCAGTGAGGTGTGATGACCTGAAAACAGACGGGAGCTAAAGAATCAATGTTTTAAGTAAAACAGCAATTATAAAAAGATCTACAGCTCCTTCCATGTAATCAGGTAAATTAGCAGGAGTGGCATAAAGCACCTAAATTGGAGAAAGAGTGGAGAAGGGGGGAGTAGGGGGAAAAGAAGGTCCCTTGGGAGATATCTGATAGGATGCTTAGTCTGTGTAGAGGGCAAAAGGTTAAGTGAAAATGAGATGAAGGAATGATCAGATATAGTCAGATCAGAGACAGTTAAATAAAGGAAAGTGCTAACCTAAGATAAATGTGAAGAAACGCCCTTGTGCTGAGTGTGTTGGTGTGGCTGCTCTTCAGCAGGTCAGGAACAGGAGAGGAGGAATTGCCAGTTCCCAACCCACACCAGTCCTAGTTGAAGCACTTCCCAGCAAAGAAACAGAAGGGATGAAGACATAGGCTAAAAATTCCTGTCTGCTACTCCAATGGTGTGAAAGGATATTAAAGAGCTTCTAATCTACACTTTTTGCAGGTCCCTTTTTACTGCTGGTGTGATACAAATCACCCTTAGTGATGAGAAAGTCAGGCCTGTGCCATCTGTGGTTTTGGTCAGTGAGAAAGACGTTCAAAAAATATCAAACCAAAAATACTGAGAATTACTTGAAAGCTCCAAACTTTGTTGGTTGGTTAAAGTTTTCCTGGATCAAACAGCTTTCACTAGAAGGGGTTTCCATAATGACAAACAAAATCTGGTTGGAAGAGGTGCATAATATAGCAAACAAATACTTGGAATACATTCTATACAAGACTTCATCAACTATTTTGGTAAATCATTCTTAGAATACTCAGAAAAAGGACCTGAGGCAATATATTGCACCAGTAAGCTCAAGAAATATCTGTAGTGACCAAGTCTGGAAACGGCCACTAGTATTTTGTTCAAAATCCTTTGGTGGCTTACAGCCTTTAAATGTTTCTAACAGTCTTAGATTTCTAAATGTCAAGAGGAAAATTCAGATTCTTAGACACATAATTTAGAGCTCAGTCCTTTTTTTTTTTTGTTACCCCAGGAACTTAATTAACATATTCAGTTAGACCTGGGAATTAGGAAGTTAGAGCTTGAACTCCTCTGCTAGGTGCGAATACCTGGGGATACCCAAACAGGATTCCTGAAAACAAACTTTTGTACTCTCCACAAGGTGTTAAAACTCTTTGAGGTGAGAGAAATCGTGTGTTCTCCACAAAGAGCTGGGTTAGTCCCAGAATTCCCTAAATCCAAAGGGGCTGCTGCTGAGGAATGCTGCTGGTCCAGGTAGCCCGGCTAGCAAGCTGGAGATTGAGATGCAGATTGAGCTCTGGGTGGGAGCCCGAGACAAGAGGCCGTGAAGTGGCAACCCTTGGGATAACAAAGGCACGAAGATAGGGGATGCCAGGCAGGTGAATGGACACTGAGAGACTCAGCAGGAGCCGGGAATCGCCGATCTTTTGGTTAACAAAGGAGACGGGTGACGCCAGCGAGGTGATGGACACGGAGAGGGGGACGGGAGCCGGGGAGCGAGATTTGAGTGAGGAGATAAAAGGTATAAAAATCCGGGGGTTCCTTAGCTGGGGTCCTCCTCGGAGGCACCAGCTCGGGCTGCTCCTGTGTCACTACGCCGGGAATAAGTGGTTTTATGGAACGAGACATCCGAGACTCTGCCATGGGAAACCTGGGGTCGAGCCGGTGAGGAAACCTGGTGTGAGTGTGAGCGGGGTGTGCAGGGAGCGGGACCCATCGGGACACTGCGGCTGCTGCCGCTGCGATGGGGCTTCGGGGCCAGCACTGACAGCCTCTGTCCTTGGCAGGGGGGCTGCCAGGGAGCCTCCTGGACGGGCACACTGGGAAGTCTCCTTAGCACTTCTTATCTTTCGGACTAACACAGACCCCGCATATATTTGTCAACTCGAAACTACAATGAAAGAAGTCTGAGTCTGTAAATGAGGAGTTTCAAATGAAAAGTGTTTGAGGCATTTTGACCCTATTCAGTCAAGGTCGGGTTTCCTCCGAATTATACCTGTTTCCTTGTCTAACGTTTTAGACACCTCCCAAGTGTCTATCGACAGAGTTTATAAGAGGCATCACACAATGAAGAAGAAAGAAAGCTGCTCACAGTTCCCCCTTTCCCCACGTGTTACAAAGAAGAGTTCCAGAGGAAGAGACAAAAGAGTGTTTGGGTCCCAGTTGTGTGTGCCTATGGGAAAGGAGTGGTGAAAAGAGGCCAGCAGCTCCTAGAAACAGGGAGGGGAAGGGAGAGAAGAGCACAAATCAGCTTTATGAGCCAGCAAATGATGGATGGCTAAGTGCCAATTTAGAGCAATACATAGAACGGAGATTGCATTGTTGCGATTATTAAAGGTTATTTTACTTTTAATTTTTTGTGGTAGGTGTCCTTACTTCTTCCTTACAGAAACCCTTGATTTTCACTTGCTAGATACTTAGATGTGCTTGTCATACCCACAAGGTGATTTCAGTTCTCGGATGCCAGGAAAGCTCTCCGCTGATCAAAACACAGCTGCACAGGCTCACTGGATCTATTCATGGGTGCCACATGACCGGGGTACGTCTGTCTATACCTGTGAAAATAGATGTAATTAATATAACAGATATAATACATATATGCAAATCCAGATGCTAAAAATGACTTATAGTAAGACAGGGTTTTCATTTGCCAAACCCTATCAAAGTATCTGAATCATTTAAGCAATATACAATCTACACTTGGACTACTGCTGCTGCAGTGACATCAGCATCCTTTTAGTCTATTTTTTTTTTACAACTGAGCTTGTTTTTTAATGAAAGGTCCTAAGGAACACAATTTTTAAACATTCTTTAATTAGCTTTTTCCAGGCTGTCACCTCTCTGCAGCATTTAAAAAGCTCTTTCCTTCATTTCCCACAAGTTGA
Organism: Falcunculus frontatus; assembly: GCA_013398115.1. Lineage (NCBI taxonomy): Eukaryota > Metazoa > Chordata > Aves > Passeriformes > Falcunculus > Falcunculus frontatus. The sequence goes on from VZRV01007534.1 coordinate 604,397, forward strand.
TTTGACATAGGATGCCAGATCACAGGACTACACGAATTGCTATTCAGTGGACACTGATCTTATGATTGGAACAATGAAGGAGCAACTTTCTATTTATTTGATATAAAATTCCTTCAGTGTAAGCAAGGGAACATAATATTTTCTTATAGATAACCTTTCTGTTCATTACAGAAATGCATGTCAACTCCTTCAGTAACAAATAACAGGCAATTTCTTCAGAATGCTTTATTAATAGATTTTGTATTACAATTTTACCTTCTTCACTTTGACATTTATTTCTCCTTTAATGAGTCAAAATGCCCAGCCAAGAGCTCTTGGCTTTAAGTATGTTCTTAACATCAGCATATTAACTGCCACATTCAGGCTAATAGGTTTAACTTATCTCTTCGAGATCTTTGTGGAAAAAGAACCAAACATCCCGATTTTAAAAATTGATGTAAATGGAAACTTCGACTCTAGTGGCACTGGAAGACAATAATGCTGCTTCATCATCATCTGAACATTTAGTATTACGGTTTTGCTGCCAAATATCCCAAATATCTATGATAAGTGCCTCATCTTGTAATAAAAGATACTGAACAAAAAGCAGTTTAACTGAGATTTTGAAGTCTTGATTTGCAACAGTCCATTCTGAACCCTTCATTTTATTTCCTTTTGTATTGTGCAGGCAAACAATAGTTGTAGCTTTCGTCATGAGCTCAAGCAGTACATTTTAGCAGACTGAGCTTAAGCACATGCAGATGGGTGTAACATCAATTTTTTTAAAGGATATTATAAATCCATCTGTAAGCAAATTAATGTAAGAACAAAAGAGCATTTTTTCATAATCATGGGTAATTCTGAGCAAAATTTCAATGGTTCCTCCCAGAAATCTAGATGAAACAATTGCAGGTTTTGATTATTTTTTAATTCTGACTCTTAAATCACATTAGTACGAGTCCCATTATCAGTGCAAGATAAATCAGCTGCGATAAATTTTCTGTAAATACCCTGATTTTGTCTGCCGGAAGAAGGGGCCATACACAGGTTAGCTGTGGATTTACTCTTTGCTCATTGGTGACTGAAGGGCCATTTCTTAGTGACACAGTGCCAAAACTCACAGCTCACCCAAGTGTGCCTTGCTGGCTCAAAGGTACCCGTGTCAGGGAAACTGAATGCACCCCTGGAGACTGGGTCCACCAAAGTGTTTCTTTATTCAAGATGTCTTTTAGTGGTTATGATACTTCTGACTTTTTTCTTGTGAACCAGGAGATAGCATTAGCTTGCTTCCCCTGTTTGCCTGTATGAGGAAGTAAGAGAAAAAAATATAAAATCGTTTAAGAACAAATGAATTAATTCCATCTGCCTGCCTAATTTGACATTTTCAACTCAGTTTCTCAGTTTCTCTGGTGAATGATCCAGCTCTTCCCAGCAATATGCGCTGCTTAAATGCTGGACATATGCTACAATAATAACAATTACAAATAATTACTCTAATGGGGTGAACAAATAACACCAATTAGTTGATGTGATGATGCTTCCATGACAAACTCCAGCTTTATGGAGCTGTTCATTTTTAAGTCTAGCAGCTTTCTGATAGCCTTTGTCGGGCAACAGTGTGACTTGACCACCTCAATTCATAAATCTGTCCTGCTAGATGCATATAGTCACATAGTGCTCCTACTTAAATCAAAATTTCAATCAACACCTGATGCAGGACTAAGTTTAGGCTTAACTGTAAAGGCATAATAATGCAGATTTCTTGATGAATACTTATTAAATAATTCCATTGTCTATTTCCTGAGGAAACCTTAAAATAGAAGTGTTGGTGTGCACGTGTACTTTGTTACACATTGTCAAATCAAAGTCTGGTTCAGGACAACACTTCAGCCTGTTGTTAAACTCATTAACCTCAGACATCAAATACAATGGACTTGCAGACATTGTATTGCCTAAACTTAAACTTAAGTATCATTTGGAATAGAAAAGTTTTACTGAATGGAGAATTAAACTGAAGGCATGTTCTTAATCCACAGAAGACAGAGCTTCTTGCTGAAGTAATATGTAGGTCTGTGCACGAGACTAAAATATTTGATGTCATATGCATGACGCTTCTCTTGGAATTAAATATCTGTGAACCTAATTCTTAATGTTTTCAGACCACTTTTTCTTTTTTCATTTTGCATGTGATTGTCTTCCTTTCTGCAACTCGACTGTAGAGAGAAAGGAATTCAAGAATCATGCAGCAGACCAGTAGCAAACTTTTCAAGTCAGCTGACAAAAAATCCACAGGTCCTCTGAAATAACAGGCACCAACAAGTTTGTGATGATTCACATACATCTACACCATATTCTGTTAGGAGGCATGGGTGGTCTTCACCCACTCTGGTATAAAGACACACCAATATGAAATCTGGGCTTATCCCACAATTTGTTGCCACACTTTCCACTCTGCAGCTGACCTGTGGTAACTCTTTGCTCACAGAGGGAGGAAGTCAGAAGCAGTAATGACCCAGAAGTCTTCCAGACCTCCTGCAGTCAAAATATTTTCAGAGGAGAGAGATCAGTGTTTGGTTAAATTAGGGACTTAACGCAGGAAAATGACTGGGGAAGTCACAAACCAAAAGCATGGCTAGTTTTTGTAAAACTCCTAACCAGACACAACCACCAAGTGACCAGAGTTCTGTACTGGACATTAACTTACCAAGTCATTTCTTCATGCGCATTTACTGCTTCTTGTAGCTCATGAACTGTTTCCTGAAGGAGCACCCTCGCCCACCCTTGGTCTCTTGGTCAGACTTGGAGGCCTGGCTGTATCAAGCTGCTCTCTGTTGTACAGTCCCTGCTGCCTGATGTCTCTGGAACAGGCACTTCAGGGCAGCTGCTCAAGATCACAACTTTCCCACTTGCTCAGAGAGATTCTTCACTCGTGTTTGAGCAACAGTGATATCACTGCCAGAGTATGTCAGCACTGACATCTTGGAAACAGAGGAGGAAAGGAGACAGGCTGGAAACGCCAAGATTAAATAAAACCAATATGAATATTCTTATCACCTTTTGACAAAAGGCTACAGGAATTCAGAAACAAAGAGTGTCTTGCAGTGCCACTGATTTGGTACTTCAGTGAGTTATGCCAGTATAAGTGGTGCCTTGGATATTAAAAAAGAGGGATCAGACTGGTAATTTCTAGTTAAGTACTGATCGTTAGGTCAGAAAATAGAGTTCTGTAGGTACTTCAGCGAGTCAAAATTTTAACCAGTTAATACACACTGTATAAAATATTGAGCTTTTAAGTTGCGGGATTTTTCTGGTTTGTTTTCAGACTCAAATTTCCAAATATCTGACAAGTTCCTAAACCTGCTTGTAAAAGTCCCCAAGTCACAAGCCAGTTGGATATAAATCTGTTCACTGTAAAAAGGGAAGGGGGAAGGGTAGGGAAGAAAAGATTTGTTGATAAGTTTGTTGCACTATTAAAACGTTTAACCACAGCCTGGAGCTCAAATCGGCATTCATGTGAAGTTCCTATTTATTAGAGTATATGAAAAGTATTCACCAAAATTATGTCTTGTTTTTGAAAGAGATGCACCCCAGTAATTATGGTGTTAGACTAGATCCATTTCTTAGTAATATGGAAAAGTGAGTGATAAACACTGTCAGGAACTGTGCTTTGTTCCATTTAAAGAGCATACTTCAGTTCAAAATAAGCATTAAAATAACAGTAGAGAATGGATGAGGGAGAAATCACAGAGGCATTTATCACGCTGAATCTAGGCCCACACTGACTTGTCTAAATCTATATAAAGAAAAAGGCCTGCAAGTGGCTCTGAAAGTGATGGGAACCCATGCTTCAAACACATGTCTTGAAAGAATGTCAGAAATCTCGTTCCCCTTTTGGTTGTGGTTACAGATGCTTTCTCCAGACTGCGGGCTCACCAGTTTCACTTGTCTGGAGTACTCAAAAATACATTTTCCTCTGGAAGACAGTCTGCATATGCTCACAATAAACACTAACCGAATCAAACGACTTTCACTTCGGGATAAATACTTTCAAGTGAGTCTGTTAGCGACACTCATAGTAAATTGCTAATAATTAGTTTTTCCAATCTACTTGGGTTGTACTAATGAACACAATCACTCCTAACATATTTATACACAGGATAAATCCTGCCTCCCTCTATATGCCTGTGGAAGACCCAAGGTAAAATGGATATATTTTGCTGCAGGAACACCCAGTAGCCACTTTAGGTCAGGTGGGCAATCCTGCTGGTTTTGTGTGTCTCTGAACTCTGCTGGCTGGGCAACAGCCAGGACAAGCCACCTGCCTACTGTGGACATCTGCCCTGGTGCTGGGGCTGGAGCAGTCTGCAGCCTTCTGACCACAAAATATGTAAGTTACAAAACATGGAAACACTCAGCTCTGCAAAGCCAATGAAACCACATTTTCCTATAACTGTGGCTTCCCCTTTTTGCAGGCTGTTTGTAATGGCTTGTTGTAAATCACACGGTGCTATCTCTAGATATGGGAAATTCTTTTCTTATGCTTGTGAACGTAACCCAACATGAAGTGGGCCCCTAACGGGACATTTCAGGGTATTACTGGAAGGACAGCAACCACCCCAATACCTCTCAGCACCCTTCTGCTAAGCCAAAATACACAATTATGAATTAGAATTATATATCTATACCATAATTAAAATAAGCCCAAAACTGTTACCTTCAGCAATTTGAAGCTGGTTACTGGAAAATCCCTAGATACAACTGAGCAAAGCTCCCAGTAATTTGCTCCACCAGCTCCAGAATAGTACTGAATAGTACTGAAATGCAATTTCAGCACCAGAATAGTACTGAAATGCAATCCAATTATTATTAGAAATTATCTGCTCTATTTTTGTGTAATTTTCTTAACAACTCTGAATACCTAAAGAAGTACTATAGCAGACCATAACACCCAGCTCTGGCTGAGAAACCTGCATGCATTGCATAAAATGTATGATTCTACAACTCATTAAGTCTAATTTATGGCATATGTAATTAAGCACCTTTGAATTGAACCTAGGTCTCTAGAGATAATAACACTTAGAACTTATAGAGGGCTTTTCATCTTCAAAGTGCTTTACAAACATTAACTAATTAACAACATAATAAGACATGAAAGGCCAAAGTACTTACCCATAGTGCTGCATAGCCTCTGTATAATTCAGATTTTGATGTTTTTCAGTGCAAGAACCAATCTGGGTGCACAGAGAGGATTTACCAGTGGTCCCCTTCACAATCAGAAAAAGAGTTTGTGCACATCATCTCTCTGAATTCCCAGAGTCCATCCCTTCTCTGCTATTTATTGCTGAGTCAGAAGAAACAGCTCCCAAATGTGAAGGAAGTTATGGAAAATGACAGTTCACAGCAGTTTGAGGGTGTATGAGTCTTCAGGGCTTTGAAAGCAGAGTAATGGGGCCTAATGCAGAAAGGGGTTCCTGGAGAATTCATTGCACAAGATTTCTTGTATCACCTAAGTCCATATCCTTCCCAAGGGAAATCTTATAATAATTACACAAAGTCTCTAGAGATTGGCTAAAGGATCAGGGAGAAGGTCTTACTTCAGCTCAAATACATTTTCCTGTAAAGCCTACAATGTTTTTTTCCTTATTTCTGCTCTTCTGAAAAGTCTGAAAGTGTTTGTTAATTTTGGGGTTTTATTTTATCACTTGGTCTAATTTACACACTGTCTCAAGAGACCATGTATCTCGAGACAGCCTTATTATCTGAATGAATGCTTTCTTGATGATAGCAATGTTGCAGATGTTATATCGGGTTACTTGAATCCCCCCAGAACATTCCTAATGCAGAAAGATGACGGATAAAATAAAAGGGGAACAACCAATATGGATAGTTTTAGTGACCAGTGCTTCAGACATCAGCCTGTGCCAGCAATTGTTTTCCTGAGCTCAGAATGCTGCCCATTGTCTGTGCACAAGCTGTGCTTGAGCATCACCTGTTCACCAGCAAGAAGGATAATGGCTGTGGTGGCAGGATCTCTTGTCCCTCCCCACACAATGCCTCTGTCCCCGTGGGGATTCTACAGTGCCCCGAAAACTGAGAGTTTGGGACCAGTGGAAAAACATGGCAAGCATCTAAGGCAGAACAATGCACATGTACCTGCCTAACTCTGCACACCAAAAATATCTCAGAAACAAACACCAATGACTCAGCAGCAGCAGTGCAGGTGGAGCCCCAGCAGAAATCAAAGAAAGTGAGACATACCATGGACCAGAAAATAACAACCCTGTGGAATCAGCAGGCTTTTGTGCTTCCCCACAGACACACAGTCCAGAACAAATCCTGAAAGGTAACAATCTCACAGGCGTAATGCCTACAAGAGATCCTACAATAAACATAGGGGCTAATCAAAAGCATTACGATTTTTAAATGCAAATGTAGAATAGAACTGTCAAAATGTTTTATCCCTAAATTGTGAATGCTAACCTTCCCATACTTATTATATAGCAGTACATTTTAATTTGCCTGGAGCAGAGTTGAATAAAGCAAGCATCACAAACACAATCAAATGGATATTTGAAAGAACTGCTCTTCACAATAGCTGTGTGTCTGAGCAAAGCTTCAAATGTTGATCAATTGATTACCAAAATCAAAGAATACATTTCACAAATGACCTTCTGTAAAGCACTCAATAGGACTAGAGAAAAACAGCATAAAGTTCCACAGAACAGCAGTTTTCTCTAAAATATTTACAAATGCAACTTTCTACCGCTTTCCTGGTTTATAACTTACATCTGCACAGATCTAGAATGAAGAATAAAACACTTCTAATAAATCAATAGTTTGATTCAATTTCAGTGTGGCAAATTCACTCAAATAAAGACAGAAAACAATGTGAAATTATCCAAAGGTAAAATTTACATCTTATAGCAAATCACAGTCTCATTGGTACAATTGCTCAAACGACTTTTAAATCTTTAATGAGCAAAATAATGGCAAAAATATAGAATTAACCCTAACTATTGGTGTTCTGTCCATCTGCCATCTCCAGAGAGTTGGTTTCTGCTGCTGCCATGTTTTCCTTTCTTGTGTCAATCAGCTTTGCAGAACAACTGTCCACCAAATGCACATGGTTTTTGTCTAGTGACTTTAACCTGAAAAACAGGATGAGAAAAGGAAAACTAACTTTCAATGTGAAACAAACCTATTATTTGCTTGAGCTTTCTTATATTTTATCCTCCTTCTAAAGGCAGGTTTTCTTGTACCATCTCTTGCAGTAGCTTCATCTGTTATACTGTGCTGTCCTCAGCATGATAAAACTTGAGCCGGGGTGAAGATTCTTCAATATGTTCCCTCTGTAGAGCAAAATTCAGAGTTGTTAATGAGCAACTAAGTTCTCAGCATCATTCTCTTTACTTCCCCATCTCTGGAAGAGGCATTTGTCCTGAAGAACATAATGGGATTTTGACCTTGTCATGTGGCTGCTGTCCTAGTCTGGAAATTTATAAGGATCAAACCCATTTTTTTTCTAATTAAATTGAAATTTTGCTCTGCAACAACTTAGAATATCTACTGTAAAGCCTCAACTTTCAGAGTTTCTGACATTTGATATTGATGTTCTGACTCCTAGGATGCAGATTTTACAGCACTTAGTCTTTCCCACGAGCTGGTGTTTTACTAAGGAGAAAAACCCCACCCACCCACACCACATTACACTCTCAGTAATTCTTAAAGTAACAGAGATTACAGTGATCTGCAGGATTTTTCTCTTTTCTAAACAAATACCTTTCTGGAGCAAGCCTCTGTGCTGAAATCCCCTTGGGTAAACAGAGACCACTCCAGGACTTACTGCATCTTAAGCAAGTGAACAAATATTAAGCCTTATGATGTTTAGGTGGTTGACTCTATCTGTACCTTTGTTTCATCTTCCACTTGGAAAAGAAGCGTGGCTGAAGGAACCTGATAGGAAAAGAAAAAAAAAAAAAAAAAGAGAAGAGAACAGAAATAGTGCCTGGCCAATGTTAATGGAGAAACCAGAAATGTGGGAGATCAACAAGTTGTAGGGAAGGGATATTTTCTCTCCTTATATTTTTGCAGATCATTTCAACAGAGCTTTGTTTCACTTTAACAAAACAGGATTTAGCCCCTATTGCCCTGTGCAGTGGAGGTAAGAAGGACTTTCAATGATCACGCAGACAGCTCAGGAAACTTCCCATCATTCTGTATGTCCTCAGGGTGCCAAGGGAGATGTCCCAATTTCTGTCTTTTACTTATATTTGCCATTTTCCCAGAAACTTACCGGTAACACTCACTCTTTCAGCAGCAGCTGGGTGGGAGAATAACATTTTATTCTACTCTGTCCTTGTTTGCCAGTTAATAAAAGATTTTGTGAGGTAAAAAACAGATTTTTTTTTTTCTTCCAGTGCTGTTATTCCCATAATGCACATGGACTTTTTGATCCTCCACCTCTGTATCATATCATCCTTCAGTATCTCAGTCAGCTCCTAAGCTCAGGAGGAAACAGCAGCAATTCTGCCTCTGGATCTTATTTTCATGTAGCTCTGCTAATCACATGGATATCCTTAGCCTTACAACAGGTGATTTAATGGTGTCATTAATTCCATTTTAATTCTAAAGAACTAAGGCACACAGTAATTGCTTGGACAGGAGGCTGAGCACCAAACTCAGATTTCCTTTTAAACTCTTCAATGTTCATTCATTTTCTGATACCTCAGTTTTTTCTTTTTGCTCCAAAGTACTGGCAGAACAGGTACAAAAGGTATTGGAGCAAAAAACAAGTCAATGAAAGCAATTAAATGAAAGTATTTAAATAGCTAATGGTTTTTCTTCTTCCATATGACTGTCTTTCTATACAAGAAGGCAAGATGAGGTTCTTCCTGTGCTAGCAGATATCTGCAGCTCTGCAGAGTTACTGAAGTGCTAATATTGATCAGGCAAGATGGAACATGTTACTGAGGCAATTGGTCAGGCTAAAGCAGTGATGGCAGCACATGGCATATTATGGATGGCTGAAGCAGCTGAGGATATCTATCTTTCTGTCTATCTACCTGTTTTCCAAGATGTCTATCATCATTGAACTTCACTACAAAGGAACAAAGGCAGCACTTCATCATCAATAGATAAATACTGTTTATGCCATTAATTGGGGACTGGGTCAGATTTTCCTTGTTTGTACCTTCACTGCTCTTTAGGTTTTTTTTTTTTTTGTTTAGCTCCTCAGTTGTGAGACAGTAGCATTTTCTCACAGCCTGTATGTGCTGTTTTGGGACTCGTGTCAGCAGCAACAGCACAGCTCTGTGTGTCTGCCAGGGCTTTTTCAATCGAGCTCCTTTCCAGAAAAACAAAATAGCCAACAGATTAGGGTTACAAAATTTCAAACCCAGCCCTTTTCATATACCTGATACACGGTTTGGAAGCAGCAGCAGCAGCATGCCCAGTCTCTGCACCTGCCCCTTCACCTGCAGCCACAAGTGTCTGAATAGCAGAGGGAGTTTCCCAAGTAATACCTGCTGGAAACCCACAACTTCTGTGGCTGCATTTTCTCTATAGTTAGTATTCAGCAAAGGGACTGCAACAGTGCAGGGCTGTGTGTTTGCTGGCATTTTTCTTGTTCAAAGCTTTTGACAACACTTTACTGAGGCATATAATGCTGCCTTGAAATTGGCTTCTAAGCCACATTTTGAGAAGATGAAACACAGGCTCTTGGCTGGGTGTTTTTGCCCTGTGCCATGGCTTGCTTGAGGCAGAAAAGCACCCCATCTCCCCCTTCCAAATCTCTCAGCTCAGGTCCCATCAGTCTGGCTCTGATCATGAGATTCCCCTCTAATGTAACAGCTTTTCTCTCTCTCCTTTTTTTCCCCCCCCTTAATTTTTACATTACTACTTACAAGCTCTGGTACATAGATGTCCCCATTTAGTATTTAGGCTCTTACAAGGTTTTAAACTCTAAGGAGAATTAATTTATCGTTACAGAGTCTTACATTAAAAACCATCTTCCTGAGGTAATGTTGGGAGTAATCATTGTGCCCTCTTGTTTTCATCTGAAGTATTCCAGAAGGAGAGTTGGTTGGTCTAAATTAGGCAATGGAGTTTTTGCCTTGACATTTGAGAGGTCAAATTTTGCCTGTGACTGTCAACCTCTCAGAAGAGGAGATGGCATTTGGAGTAATCCAAAACTCCTGCAGAGTTACATTACTGTGGCAGCCAGACGAGTAAATCTAAGCTGAAGATCTATTGGTTCAATTACTGCTTGGGGTCAGGACATGCCATAAATTATTAGATATGCAAATGGAAAACTCTGACTGTTGATGAAAGAAAGATGGATGGATTTCTTAAATACTCATAATTAGTGCAAAGACTAACTATATAAACTGATGTATAGTTATTTGCTTGCAAAAGATTTCTGTTCTTAAATTTTACCTGTATGCAGGTAAAAGTAATTTTTGTTTTATGTGCGTGCCATATTTCAGAAATAAATTTGAGAAATCATTTGGAGGTGTGTTTTGAATTTCTTCTGCAATGGCCCTTGATTTTTGGAAGCAGTTTCAGAAAAGTTCAGGAGATGGTAATTCTCACTCTGGTCTCACTTAGCACAGGGTAAATCTGCAGCACTGCTCTGTGAACACACACTGACAATGTATTTGGGAGGAGAACCATTTCCTTTGCCTGTGGAGGTAGAGTGTGCAAAATGTGCCATAGATGAGCTCACGTTTGTGTATCTGCTGTGGAGTGAATGAGCTGACACATTCATTCATGAGCTGACACATGACAACTTGACCTTGGCACAACATGAACTCTGTGGCATTTTAAGAGATTTTTGTGGATAAGAAAACAAAATGCAATTAAGATATTACTCTACCACACCTGTTTTTGCTGTCACTGAAGTACATTATTTACAGTCTTATTTCTCAGTGTGATTAAGGTTGGAAGAACTTTTCTCAGTGTGATTAAGGTTGGAAGAACTTACCCCTACTTTAGTCATGTAGGAAGTCTGCTACATCTACAAAAACTTGTTGAATTTCTCTTGCAGATTCTGTGTGTTGGGAGAGAATTTTTTACTACATTTAAGACAAAATGATTATGAGAGTGAGAATAACATGAGCTGTTCAACGCCACCTGCTGCTGCAAGGGGAAATATATTCCCAGAGGCACCTTGGCTGAGCAGGAACAGATGCAAAACCTCTGGAAAGCTTGTTCCGCTCAATAGTAACTTTGCAGAAATACATCACAACACAGGGGGGAATGCACTTTCCCAAAACTGATGCTGACTTTCCCAAGCAGTCTGTGGAAGCCCAGGGAGTTTCTAAAGGATATACAGCATCACTCCCTGGCTCGCAAGTTCTAAATAATTTTCGTTTCTGTCACTCTGGACAGAATGGTTTTCAAAACTACTACAGGCTTTCTGAAAGCTCCTATTCACTGCCTAAATATAAATCTCTGGGCCACAGCTCTGGCTGTCATTATTATTATTATTTTAATACGAGTTCGCATGGTGGGGTTTGAAAACTAGACAGTAAATTGAAAGTTACTCAAGTATTCTTCAGGTAGAGATCAGAAATTAGCTCTTAACATGCTGTTTATGTAACAGAAAAAAAAATATTAGGAAATACACCTTAGCTATTTATAATATATACTAGTTTGAGACAAAAAATATTCTTCGTTTATGCAGGTATAGAACCACCAGAAGCAATGGAAGGTAAGAACCTGCAGCTCACCTTTTGTACCTTTGAGAGTGGTGGAAGCCAGTGATGTTTTGTGGGTAAAAGTGATGTTTTGTGGGGTGGTTGAACTGAGATGATCCCAATCCAGCATAACACCAATGTAATTTGGGAACAACTCCTTGAAGCCGACAAAAGCATACAGGGAGAATCATAAAAATGAGAGCAAACAATCAGGTTTTAAATCTTTTCCTAGTAATTCTGACAATCATTTTAAGTTTGTAAGAAGGCTAAATAAACAATTCAATATGTATAATTTATAATTTCTGTGTGGAAATGCTAGTAATAAAAAAGAAAGTACAACTATTAAAGTGTTTAAAAATGTTTCATTTAAAATGTTATCTGTTTAAACTGGTTTTTTTTTTTAATATTCATTTTAATCGTATTAGTTCTGCTCTGAATCAATCATGAAAGTATCAAAATTCAACCAACATTCCATTAACCAGACAAGGTACTCAAAAATGGATGAAATTTAGGAGAAATACCTGAAATAAAGAAGAAAAATAAGAAACCCACAAGCAATGACTAACATCATACCTTAGTTTATATTAAAAAAAAAAGTTTAAAAATCCTGTACGTGTATGACATAATTTATAAAAAAGGAATCAAGGAAAAATCCACCTTGGGGAAGTGAAGAACTGAATAAATTCCACTTTTTGTGTGACTTCTAAACAAGTATTAATCCCCCTTATTGCTGTTCAAATCTTCAGTGTTCCAACCAGCATGGGCACTTGGTACAGACTTTGAGTCTGTTTCTGTGGGCTGACAGGTTTTTGGAAAGAATAATGCTAATTTTACAGAAACATTGCTTTAAACTTACAAGAAAGAAAGATACTGTAGAAGTTTAGCAGCATATTTGTATTCTTTAGTGTACTTTATTTCTAAACTCTCATTTCCCTCTTGTGACACTCATTTAATAAATTTCAATTAGGTTTGCAATAAAAAAGCATATTTTTCAGCAGCTATATTAATTTGTGGAAGAAAAAGTTCTCTACTAAACCTTCTGGACTTGCATAAAAATGTATTTTATTGATTAGCTGGTAAATATTTTAAAATTTTATCATGATTTTATTTCTATAAAATGGCACAATGGGCCCATTCAACCAACTTTTATCTCCTTCATGTACAGAGCTTTTTTTAGATTGTGGTCAGAAAGGAAATTCTTTACAGCTAACTCAAAGTACATTTTACCGTCTGGCCCCCTCCCCTCAGCTTGCCTATAGCCAATGACAAATTATTTGAAATATATTGGATGTGCTGTCTCTTCTTTTAATGCTTTCTTCTTTACTGCCTTAACAGAAAGTTTGTAGTTAAAACAATTTTTATAGCTTTAACAAATGGAAGCAAATTCATATTTGTAGAACTTCAGCCAGAAGTAACTATATTTTCAGCAGTTGAATTTTCATTAAAATTTACAAAAGACCTCTGCCTTCACTGATTTATTGTTACATTAGGTAAAACTACACAGAGTGTATAAAATACTGTGTTACTCCACTTGTTGTCTGATCTAACATGTTATCAGTGATTGCAAGTACATTTTATAACCCCAGCTGCTGAATTGAAAAAAAGGTGATACAAGCATCAATCTCCAGGATAAAATCAGAGCACTTTCTACCACGGTTTGACCTTACTGATGCCTTTGGATAGTCTTACTTGTCTAAGTCCTTGCAACAATTACCAGGGGACAGTTGGAAAATGCAGCTTTAATGGTGCAGATTGAAATTGTTAACAGCGTCAAAGACTCGCACACTAACCCCAGAGATTTCCAAGCACAGGAAAAATTTGAGGAAACTCTGATGCCACTGCAGGAATGAAATGGAACAGGGCTGCAGACAGCAGGCACAGATTTTATTTGTACTCTTTATTGTCTGCATCCCTGAACTCCACAGTGTCATTTAGCAAATACAAAAAGTTATAAATAAAAAACTTAGACCTCAAGATACAGTTAACTCCAGCTGTAGCTGCCAAATCTTGTTTATAGCACCAGGAGACACAGCTAATTACAGGTCACAAAAATGTTAATTTCTGTCATAATACAAGTTAGGGTTTAAGAATGAAAAAGCTTCTTTTTGTACCAAAATAGTTTCTTCTAATAGAGGTCTGTTAATTTGAAACATCATCTCTCTTTGTAGACTACAGAAAAGGCAAAGAAAGGATAAATGTGCCTTATCAATCTATTTCATGGTTCTAAATATAGTAATGTTCAAATTAAAATACCAAATCCCATCAATTTTTCCAAAGGCAAAGTACTGTAGGTAAATAAGAATTAGAGATGATAATAAAAGACTATTTTGAGCAGTTTGACTATTTGAGTTGTAGCTGCTTATTGTTAACATTAAATAAATTTTGAATTAGTATTTTTAAAATGTTAAATCCTCAAGATAACTGAAAGTGAATAAAAAGATCCACCTTATGAACAAACTTAACTGCTTTCCCCAAGCAAAGAATCACCAATCATTTGAATGATTCTGAAGTACATGGGATAAGTATTAAGACAAACATTATGTGAAGGATGGAGTTAATTATACTGCATATAATCAGACACTGGTCACTCCACAAGTTGTAATTTATTTTCCCCTTATTTGCATTTAACTTCAAAGGTATTTCAGGAAATGTAAAATAATATGATTTGAGCACTTAAAAAGATGATACACATTTAACTTCATACTATGTTTCAAACTCTTAAAAATAAATTACATACAATTTCAGGAAATAACACACCATTCTCATGCAACCTGTAATTGTTGCCTCAAAAACAGTAAACTCATTTTTGTAGGGGAAATATCACAATTTAGGGTAACAGTATTCATCTGGCAGGTCTTATACAAGAGAACAGTTGAGTAATTTGCATCAATAAGCTAATCTAAATTCATAGTAGAGTCTGCTTGGTTAAAATGGTCATATGATTGTAACTTCATATGGAAAATTAGCAGACTGCATTGAATTAATATCGAACCCCTACTGTAGGGCAGTCTCTTCAGTAAAATGCGGAGGGCTTCAGCCTTCTACAGTTTGTATTTATCATCACACTTTGTTTCTTTATCTTTTCTTTTTTTTTCTTTTTTCTTTTTTTTTTTTTTTTTTTTTTTTTTTTTTTTTGTGGGGGGTTCTTTTTTTTTTNGTTTTGTTTTGTTTTGCAGGGGAAGCTTCTTTTGAGTTTGAGTCCTTAGGACAGGTTTACAATCCCTGTGTATATGAACATATCTAGAATTCCAGCATCTAGGTCAGTACTGAGCTTTCTAAATACTTAACAAACCTCTTTTTGTATCACTTCATGTCAGATTTAATTGTCCATGGTGAAAGGAAACGCTAATCAGAATTCAAGAGAAGTACTCTAAGACATGTATCTTTCCAACCTGAACTATCCTACGATCCTGGGAAAGCATGTAAGGAAAAAAGCAAGTTTTCATCTTATTTAAAACATCAAAACAAATAAAATAATTTAAAATTTTCATTATTAACTACTGTATGGCTTTTATACAACAGCTCTATAAGAGTGAGGTGCACTGAGGCACACTGAGGGAAAAGGTCACTTCTCAAATACCTCGTTCCTTTCAGAATCCAGCCCGGGAGGATGGTATTTGAGAAGTATTAATTCATACACTGCTTTCACAAAACTATTTCAGTACTTGTGAAAAAGATCTGTTTCCTATTCTCTGTTCCATGGTTTCCCCAAATATTCCTAATATCTGTTCACTGTCTGTAGTTGCCCATCGCAGCTGGTCAGGAGCATTCGTGGGGGCTGAGAGAAACACAGACTTGCTGTGCGCTGGCTCACTCTGCTTCTTCCCAGCAGCAACACAACCAGTGGGACTCCAGGTGTGGTACTTTACCACACTGAAACCAAGCCCAGGGAGACACCTTGCTGAAAAATAACAAAAAGATGCACACAAACAGCTGAAAGGTGCTTGCAGCTACCAAGTCCTTTGGGGTGACTTACACTGGGACAAACCACACCAGAGTCATAGCCCTCAGTTCTTCCTAAGCTGGTGTCTTCCTTGGGGCTGCTTCATTCTGGGAACCATTCCATTGCATATAAGCTACAATTAAGCCCAAGTTGAGTGTAAGCACCTCTGTAAGCCATCCAGGAGAGCCTGGGCCCACTGAGGCCAACAGAAGCTTTCCATTTGTTTTCAAAGATGCTCTGATGTCCCCAGAGGGAACAGTTCTTTGCAGGTTTCTCAGGTCCACATTTGATCTGGAAAACAGATCCTTTGCAACTGAGATCTCTCTTATTTTGTTTTTGTGTGGCCCTATCTAAACAACCATAACTGTAATTCCAACTGAATATTATTCGTTGGAAGGTCAGTCATATGAAAAGTATTAAAGTTTCTTTTCATAGCTGATGCAAGCTTTCATCTGAAAATAGAGAACTTTAGGAATATATCTGCACAAAATGCACTAGGATCCTTGGAAAACCAGCTTTATAAAAATGTAAATGTAATCTACAAAAATTACAGGAGATTTTGTTTAGAGCAGTCTTGCAAGCAGGAGGCTTGTGGCACTGCATTTGCAGCAGTGGTGGTTGTGCAGCCGTGCTGGTTTGCACAGCTGGGTAGGGACAAACAGGAAGGCAAGGTCCTCGCCTGGCAGAGCTGACAACTTCAATCAGGGTGACAGTCTAACACAGAGTGACAGCAGTGGTGTTCAGAGGGTAGGGAGGGCAACAGCAAACGAAGATCAGGGGAGAAGTGATTTGCAAGAGCACTGTTTTGAAGGGACCCAGATGAGCACACTGGTGCAATACCTTAAGGTTGCTTTGTTTGCTTTTTAATTTCAGGAGTGTCAAATTCAGGTGTGACTGCTCAGATATCAGCAGGCTCATACAAAGAGGAAGAATTTTGGTTTGGAATGGAAAATGACAGAGCAGGAGGACAGGAAGAGCATCTGGTAGGAAAAGCATAGGGAAGAAGGACCTGGAACAGCAGCATTTTCTCCCAGGCTTGGTTACATCTGTAAAATATCAAAGCATCCTAAATAAAGTGCTGTTGGGCAAGTGCTTGGGAGTGACAGGGATGGGCAGGAATGGCAGCAGTACAAGTGCATACCTATCTTAATGAAGTCTCACACCGTTTTTACAACAGCCCTTTAGAGAAATCATAGCACACCATTCTTAGAGAGCCAGCTTGGCACAGCCTCTCCTTATGTAGGAAACCACTCCTATGATCTCCTGCAGGTATAGGAGTGAAATTATCTGCTGTAGTAAATTCACAAGTTTAGCATTCCTTGCTACTGTGACCAAAGGTTAATGTTTTGCTGCTTGACTGAATCAAAATCACCAGTTGCCTATTACATATTTTTGTGGTCTTGCTCACACATTTGACTTCAGCAGACTTTGAGTAGTCTAATTCTCTGAGTGGTAAATGAAAGCCATGTATGTAAGAGATTAAGTTTTGTTACTGCAGAACAAAGCAATTCCACAAATGGCTTTCTCTTGTAGCTGATTGGGTCACTGAGAGTAGCTCCAGCCAGCACAGGCAGCTTCTGGCTGCAGCGTGCTGGGTGACCATCAGCCTGGTGAAAACACAGAGAAGGAGGGACTGCAGCAGTCTGGAACAAGTACCTGACTTCAGGGCTACGGCTTCTTTTGGCACAGATGGCTGCGTGCAGCAGGTACCACAATGTGTGGTGCTCTGCAATAGCCATCCCTGACACAGATGAACACAGAATAAGAACATCAAAGCCTTTTGGGGGGAAGAGGAAGGGGTTTGGAGTACTATCTCATTTCAATCCACTTCCAAAAACTACAGAAATTGAATACTATTTTTAAAAAATTTCTAATCTAGATGCTCAGTAACGTCCCACAAAACTTTGCTTTATTTTAAATACTCCATAAGATTTGAATGGAGGCCTTCTTTTATGCATTTGCTCAAAAATGAGAGTAAAAACCTGAAATTCTTTAAATTGATATTGTATTGTATGGCCATGTTCCTACTCAGAGTAACTAATCAGATAATTTAGTCGTAGAACTGACCTGAACAATGTTATTCTCTTGAAAATTCACCTTTCTGTCAAGTTGGCAGTGAGTGAATTTGAATGATTTGAAACTGTCCTTGCAAAGATGTGCCTGAGCAGGGTCATGGAAAGCAGCTGTGTGAGGCACAGGGTGCAAGTGTTAACCAGAGATGTTCCATTTGAGAGCACAGGTCCGGGAGCTTCCCACTGAACTATAATTTACTATGCAAATGCCAAAATAAAAAGAGCTAAGGTTTTTTTCTGAAAATACGGTGACAACGTGTTAGTTCCACAAGACGAATAATGGGAGTCACTGAGGATGAGGAGGTGCACTGCAAGTGCCAGAAAGCAAGCCTGAAAGGTAGAGGGAGCAGGCTATTTCTCTTTGTTATCGAGTGAAATGACTCCACAAATATGACAATAAATCACTGCAGGAATCAATCTGAGTGGAGGCAACTGCTCCATGCTGATAATGCATCAATCAATATTTAATGTTTACACTTTAATTAATCTGCACGTAGGAAGCATTCTTTCAGTGACAAAAAAGTGATGAGAAATAAAACACCTTTTATATCAAACAGCGACGAATGGCTGCCTATCTGTGAGGCTTTGATTGGGCCCTCAATTGATCACTGCAGCCTCTTTCGATTGCACCAGCGTGCAATGTCACATTTGGGTATAAAGCAAACACCGTCTCTTTGAGGGAAGGAGGGGGAGCTTCTGAATCTGCTTTTGAGTGATTACAACTTAATCAGAACAAAGAAAGACTGATAGCAAAGTGAGTTCTTCGGAAAGACTGGGCAGAAGCAATTAAACAAAAAGATTTTCAACATCTGCATCAATGACACCTATCTGAACAGATTTTTACTGTGTATTACAATTATTGATACCTGCTAAGGCTTTGCACAGAAAAACAATTCAGATGTTGACTGGTAAAACTTCCTTCCCTTATCAGAGCTACCAGTGGTGACTGAGAATTGGTCATTTTGTAGCTGTTCTGAATGTCAGGGAAGGGCCAGGTGCTGTAGGGACACAGGAGAAGTCACAATTCCTGCCTCAGAGTGTTTTTCCTCACTACTCTGTTTAACCCTTGTAAACTCTAGTTCCTTCTTTTTAAAGGCCTGATGCATTGTTCATTGATGTCAACTGAATGACTTCTATTGACTTCAGCAGGCATTGCATTAGTCCATAGACGAACGGTATTGAAAGGCACAGTGATGAAAGACAAATGAAAAGACAGTGATACTAGACCAGTAATGTTCAATTATTCCTCTAAAAAAGGGAATACTACAGCAGTACATTCTCTATACATAACTAAAGCTTTCCTAAGCTTATGTCTAAAACAATTGTTCGAAATGTACAGACTTTTTGCACTATAAATGCAACAGTAGCTATTAAAAATACAGAGAGATTAGCATTCTAGAACTTAGCTCAATTAAAAATATTAGAGACGTGAACCCAGACACAAAATTGCCATACCATTACAGAGGGTACTATTTTGTGTGTCAAATTTGAGTTATTTTGCAAAGCCTGCCATGAAGTTAGGATCGGGCAAAGGACCTATGCAAATGTCAAATCATTTTAAGCTTTTAAGTAGACCTGCCACTAATTAAAAACAATTCCAATTTTGGTTTGTTTTCACTGAAGAACTTTTGTTGTTTTACTAGTAAACAAACAGGAGGATTGTTCTTAGGAGCCAGTTAAAGCATGTTGCCAAAATGCCTGCCCAGATTTGGGACTTCCCGGTTTAGGGTGCTCTGACTGCTGGCTTAGCCAATACTTGAACAAAACCAGAAATGATATTCTGGTATGAAGTCATATACTAGCAGGAATTTGAAAATATTAATCCTCAGTTCTGTAAGTTTTTATTTCACTACTACTGGACAATCTTCTTCTGTGGTTCACAGAATTTTTCTGTCTATTCCAAAACTCTAAGGCACTCAGAAACACACGAGACCCCTGGCATTTTGGAATATCAGCAGTGAAGTATTTCAAGCATGAATGACATCAGAACACTTCCCTTTATTGGCAAAAAAGTTTTGAAATATAGTAGCATACAAAAATGGAAGGAAGTGTTCACTGAGGAAATGAAAGAAGATGAATATGACATTTAGAATGCAATAATAGAACTGAAGTAAACTTCTTACTTCTGATGTCTCCTTGTCATTCTCACATTTTTTCCCACAGAACTTTGTATGTAGATAAACAAAACCCCACAGATTTCATAATCTTCATAAAAATGGAGACAATACCTTCTCACCAAAATCCATAAACAGCTTTTCAGCAGATTTACTACATACACACAAATCTACACACAGAATTGAGTCTGCAGTTTATCCTTTCCATAAAAACTTCTTCCCCCTTCTGTGCAAATAAGTTGAACAAGCTAAAAAAATAAAAGGGCAAAGTCAAAAGACAGGAATGCTCTATTGTAATGCATGGCCAACTACAAATATTTATAGAAAAGATGAAAACACTACTGTGTGCACATCAGGGTTGCCCTAGGACAGCTTTAACATGCATAGTTAATGTTTATGGAACAAAACCAACTTACTGAATGTGAAACCTTAATTTTCCTGATTTGCACCCAAAATAAAGGTAAACTCACAAAAAAACCCAAAAAACCAAAACACAATTAAAAAAACCCCTTGCCTGATAAAATCCTGAGGCAACAATGCAAAAGCACTTAATGTTGTCACTCAAAGGCAGAAAAACTGAACAGAAAAAATTGCATTTTCTGATGATTTTGTTCTCCAGTTGTATACATCTTGCTGCACACAACTGGAACAGCAGCCAAACCCAGAAAGTCCAATTCCAGCCCCCACGAGCTACAGTTTCTGTGGAGCTGCAGAGCTGCATGGGCTGGTTTGCAGCAACAGCCCTGACGTGCAGGGACATAGGTCACCTACTGCAGCTTTGAAACCCCATCAGCTGAAACTTCTGAGGACACCAGTCCCTGAGGTTCTTCGGCACACTGCTGGAACCTTTCCTTTAGCAAAGGAGATACTTCCCATTCCTGGGCTCTCCTGTCAGGGCTATGCTACAGTGAGTTCCCAGGTGTAATCACTGCGTCAAAGTGTCAAGCCCAAGCACTAGGGCACTCTCCCAGCATCACTTCTGCCTACAGCTGTTGGCATTAGCCCAAGTACTTCCACCTTAGTTTCATAAATAAGGAGCACCCAGTGAGATCTTAAGAGTACCAGTCCCTATTTAGCACCAGGGCTTAGGCTAGTTTTCCATCTCAGCTTGTCACAGCTGTCTGCTGCATAAAAAGAGTCTGAAATGTACTAAAAAACCCTGGAAGACTAATAATTCATTAAGCTGACAAATGAAAAGTAAGTCCTATCGATCAAGAGTAGAACTTCTTGGTTATAAAGGAAGCATATATTATTCTGACAGTATTTTCTCAAGATAAGCTGAAGTTACAAAGAAGACAACCAATTTGATTCAAATAACTGTCTCTCCTCAGAAACATTCATGATTGCAGTCATCAGGCACAAGTTGGTGGGGTAGTATTACTACCTCCCATTTTGAAAAATTTGGATAACTGCATAATATCAAGGAAATAGGACTGTATCACTATCACAGGCTTTCTGACTGCTGATCCCATGGAAAATGGTAAGCAAAGGACTGATTCCTGCACCCCTGAATCACAGCACTACTAAATACCAGCATGGAAGGATGTGCAATCACACACACACACAGAATAATCTCTCTTCCATCACTAGCACTGAAAAGCTCAGGGCTTATTGCACAGCTAATGAGAACAAACACATTTGCAGCTGGCCTTCCACCACCTGTAGAAGGTGAAAGTCGGCCAAAAGCCTACAAGACTCTCCAGTTGTGATGAATGGATGGAAACCAAAGTGTGGCTCATATTCAAGCCCTAGACTAGTTACAGCACTGTAATACTGTGCCAACAGACCCACTTAAGAGCGAAGGGCCCAGAGTGAGAGGCAGTCTCTAGTATTCTGTGATGGTAAAATACATTAGGCAGGCATCAATTTACCTTGGTTAGTTATGTTTTTAGTTATGCTGTATTTTCGTGCCCAGGGGCCTAATTCATAACTGTAATAATAAAATGTATTATGAAGTATAAGCCAAGCACATGCAGTTTCTAATTCTATTTCCTCTCAAAGGAAAGAGCTAAGCTGTTAAGCTCCAGGTTCTTTCAACATTTCCTATTTGCGACAAACACAAAAATCTGAAATCAGAGATGTACCACTGCAAGGCTTTTACAAAGTTCTGATAAAGCAAGTTAAAAAACTGCCCTTTTCTTCCTTTTTTAATGCTCAAATGATATTTCCAGTTCCTCATGTCACAGCTGTCACAATGCCTCATTCTGCAGGTAAACTGAAGTTACAGTTACCACTCCAGTTCAGACACCCTCCCCACGACAGAAAAGTTACCATCCCAAAGCTTCCAGGGTAGCACTTCTACCTACATTCTTACAGAGGGAACTTATGGGTCATCTGAGGGACCTTCCAGTTCCTCAGGATGGGGACAACCCAAATTCTCTTAGGAGAATGGCTCTTACACTGGCTTGGTTGTAGAATTTAACTGAACAGCCCAACTGTTAATGTTACATTAATTTTTCCCTTGACTGTACACGAGAGCTGGGGGAGAATGTTCCACTCTCTCCTTCCCTCTTGACTGGAGCACCCTGTGCCAGCCCCTAGGAGGTGGCTGGTCCCAGCTCTCCAGGACCCCTTGCTGGAGGCTCCTACTGGGACACATTTAGAACAGCAGGAAAACAATTTGTTCGTGTTTGAAAACAATTTAATGTTAAGAGAAAATTATGTTTAATTATTCAGATTGTCAGTAAGTTATTTGGAAATATGCTGTCAAAGAGCAAGACTAGCAACTGTACCATTAATCTACTGTTTTTACAGTATATAGTATTTATGCTATAAACAGTAGTTTTAATAATTGAAAAAGAAAAAAAAAATTATTGCAGTCATTTTTACTCTGGATTCCATTGATTAATATTGATACTAATAACACATTAATATTGCCCAACTTATTTAAGCTGCATAACTAATGAGGAAGAGTTAATAAGAACACAACTACCAAACAAAATAATGGTCCTTAATCTTATGAAATTCTTTACTCACATGAGCAGTCAGTCTCACTAATGTCAGTGGCCCAAATTTTGCAGTCCTTAATAACATACTGTTACCTTCAGTAGCTGTTGTTCTCAATTTAGGATCAAAGCCCATAGTTTGCTGGGGCCATGCTTTCAAGGGAGGATTGGGCCCAGACTTTTAATAAGGGGTTTGGTGGCTTACAAAGAGGTGATTAAGATCTTCCTTTGAAAAAACAGAAAAAGTAGAGTTCTTCTTTTGGATTATAACAGCACAGATAGCCGTAGCTTGAGGATTTCAGAGTATTAACTACTAATCCACAAGTGAACTGAAAGGTTTTTGTTTGTTTGTTTTGCTATTACAGTATTTAAACTTGTCAACCTTCAGTTCTCAGTAAGTCATACTTAAGTTTCTTAGCAAAATATTTTATCACATCTCTGTGAGTGTGCCTAAAAGTTTGAGATCTCCTGGTTATAGGCAAAACTCAGGGTAGGTTTTTTTTGTTTGACTTGGTTTTATTTAATGAAAAGCTTGTATTTATTTCTGAGAACTCAAACCATGAGGTTTTAGAAACCAAGCCACAATATAAAAGTTTGTATTTTCTTTAAGTGACATTCAAGGATTGTTGTTTGTCAGTGACAAACAGAAAGTACTTAGTATAATTATTATAGCACCTCAGTAAAAATCAGACTCTAGCCGTAGGTGATTGCAGCTATAAAGTTTCCAGAATAGGAACAATGAGCCCTATGAAACTAATGAAAAAAATCGCCAACTTCCTCACTCCAAAGTCTGATTTTTACAAGGACTCCACTTCTTCCTGGTTGTCAAAAATGAACAGTTTATTTAAATCTGGCTTAGGTCTCCAGGAAAACAATTTTAATGCAAAATTGAATAATGTTGCACCAATGACAGGATAATTAAGTGGTTTCAAAATTGAGCAATATTTAGGTGGTGTGCCCCACTAATGAAAATGCAGAAATCATATTCTAATGATAGCATAACTAAAGATGATAAATATTCAGATATACCCTTTGCTGTATCACTGTACTGTAATCAAATCAATTAGAAATCTAATGACTACTTTGACACAAACAGGTATTTAATATGCTGAAAATGTACCAGATTTCCCCCCTCAAGCATTAGTAAAATCCCCAAGAAAATTAAAATCCAGGTCATAGCTAAATTCCTTTGAAACTGGGATTTAAATAAAAAAAAAGAAAAAAAGAAAAAAAAAAAAGAGTTTAGTCACTGTAAGAATTCTTTGTGCTGTTACATTTTTATAAGGTTACAGCTAAAAATAAGATCAAAATCTCTTTGGAGGTTACATTAAAAAATAGACCAGGTGTGTTCAGAAACCCATCACACATATGCCTGTTAAACAGATGCCAACCAATAAATTAATTAAAGCTACTCTCCTCTCGAAATAGAAAAGAGGAAAGAGCTGTTAGGGACATTTATGGGGTGACGTTCACTTGACTGACAAGTTTTTCATGCTTGGCCTCTACTGTACAAACCTCTGATACTTCTCAAACATTTTCTGAAGGAAAATGAAATCCCTGTCTGTGAATAAGAGAATTTAGTAACCTGTTTCTGGGCAGTCAGATTGATGCTAGAGATATGGCACGGCTGTTTATCAGTTGGGAGACGTGAATTAAGGAAATGAGGTTTTAACTGGGACCTGATGAAAATCCTTGCTAATAACCCCTGCCATCACACTCAGGAAATCAGAGTTTGCATGTGAAATATCTCACTATCCTTTGTATGCCGTGCTTCATTGTGACAATTAGCACCTCAGCCGACCAAGTGAAAAAATAGTAGGATTTAAGATCAGCACAGGATACATTTATAGGACCTGGAAAAATAAATAGAAAGGCCTTTGAGGAACAGTAAATGGTTCTGAAAGGGCTACACAATTCCTCGAAACATAAACTTCTCTTGGACTTTAAGGATAAATAACATTACATTTCTTCTTCCAAGTATACAAATTTATTTTTTTCTGGAAACCACACAATTGCTGCAAAAGGAATTAGTGGATGTAAGGGGTTATTAAACATGGCATTCACCCACTGCTCTTACACAGAAAAGGCAGCTCTGAAAAAAGCAAAGCTGATTAATATGAAAGGCAGCTAACCTAAAAACTAAAACTTGAACTCAATGGTGTGTGCTAATCTTTCTCAAATACACTTATGAAAGCTAAATTTGCTGGTATTTGCTATTGCTATGCAGGCTAAGTGTTCATGTGAATGATATCTCCACAGTTCTGAGCAAACCAGTAAAAAACAGAGTTTTGTCCTCACTGGTAATTTTCTCAATCTGCCATCTATCCACAACTGCCTGAATAGTGAACACTTCACAATCCAGGGTCATTTGTGATAAACTTTGTTAAAAAGCTGCCTTTCATTACTGGTAATTTCCTTAATCCTCAAGTCTCTTGTAAGGAAAAGATAGAAATTCTGTATTATATATTTGTTCTACTGGGTGTACAAACAACTCAACATGTTAGCCACGTTAATAAAATACTCACCAGATCAAACTCTTAATAGCCAGCCTTAGACTTGCCATTGTTTATTGATGTTTGTTTGCCAGCCTATCTGGAGACATAGGGAAAATCTTAATAGCTCTGGCCACTCATTAGCAAAGTACCGTGGAGTCCTAATCCCATAAAGATATTAAACTATTTTTCCTTACAATAGCAACAAATGGAGAGAATTCTCATTACTTATTAAGATGTGGTACATTCTTTGCATAGTGAGTTTCTTCTTATACTTTGAACTCTTATCCCCCATCACTCTGTTTCTGAGGCTGAGATCAAAGTCGATCGGCCTTACAGAGCTGCAGATGAGTGGCTGCCTCTCAGAGAATATTAATGCCCTCCTGAAGGGCCCATCTGGGGAAGAGGTGGATTCCTCTGATGGGAGAGCCCTGTCAGCCCAGCCACACCAGGCCACCACTGGGAACAGAGCACAGCCCTGCTGAGGGGAGCTGCTCACCCCAACTTAGCTATGCGACCCAAATCTCAAAGAAATAGTCAGCCCAGCTCTCTTCTGGAACTGGAGAACTGTGTAAATCTGGATTCTGGCAGACTGGCACAGAGCAATTTGTTTTATAGCAGGAAAATATGTGACCAATTTTGTATTTTGCATTGCAAAAAATTCTGGTCTTTCTGGTTCGCACTTTTGACTTCTCCAGTTTTAGTTTTTACTTCTCTGTACCTCAGCTACTCAAGGACTGGTGTTATCAGTGAGCTCGTGGGCAGCTGGCAAGACAGTTCCCCCTACAATCTTCCCCTTCCAGCAGGGATCTTGCCATACAGGGTTTCTTTCTTGCCTTCAAATTTGCTTGCAAGACTTTTAAAGGGGAATTACTTTAGAGCTTGTTAAAGGTAAGAGTAAACATGCTAAGTACTAAGACATTCAGTGGGTATCGGAAAAGAAGAAATGTTATATTCATTACAGAGGAAAATCTAGTAATAAAAAGTATTACCTGCATTTATAGCCCTTGTAACCTAATTTTTGTGACAAAGCAAAGAAGTAAAAACATTCCTTTCTGCCTTTCAGTGACCCCTATAAGAAACCCCCCATGGAGTCATTTAGGATAGTAATTTGAGTGAAAATATATGCAGCCTTTGCTTTGCTTGCTCTTCTTAAATTAATAACCCTCACTGATAATTAATCTAAAAGTTTCTAAAGGTATTTGTAAAAATGCCCTCAAATTAGTAAGTACTTAAAAGAAATAAAAACTTGAAAGACATTATCCACAACATAAAAGACTAACAGAACACGGAGCTGCGTTCTTCAAATGTTAAAACTGTACATAAAATACTCCTTCAATATACACTGCCAGTAAAAACCAAAGCAAAGCAGGTCATTAAAATGTCAGACTTGGGGCAGAGTGGAAAAAATGCTGTGTTTAAAAGTAAACATGTAGACCTTTTATAATTATTTCCCCTTAAAGTTAACTGTTAAAAAAAACCCCAAACCAACAACAACCAAACCAAACCAACCTAAAACTAACCCCCAAACAAACAACTGCAGTGTCAGGATAGAGTCCAACTCTAGTCTTAGCCTTGTTCCTAAGCAAACCTAAGGACACTTTTTGATCCTTTTTGCAGCTGGATGTCAGCTTTGTTTGTGAAATGTCGTTTTCCTTTATCTGTTTTTTCTAAAGCAAAAGCAGAGTGGTGAGTTCAAGCCATGGATACCCGTGTCATGAGTGTGCTACAGCTGAATGGGAATAACAGGAGCACCAGAAACCTTGGGAGCCCCATGTGCATCTGGAGAACCCTTGGGAAGATGCTGAGGTTCCATGCACAGCCCTGTGCTGACTGATGCACTTTCACACTCACTGTTGTGGTGATCTTGAGTCTCATGCAGGATTTTAGCACTCTGTAAAGAGCTCGGAGTTGAAAACCTCAATGCCTTCTCCTCACGTGAACTAAAACTGCCCACTGAAACGGGCAAAAGATTGTCAGGATAAGTGAGATGCTGTGGTAGTTACTGGGGAGCTGGAAGGCACATTAATGATACTTTTTTGAATTAACCAGTTCTGCAGTCCAGTGCAGATGAACCAAGACAGTAAAAGAAAAACCAAAGTCTGTCTCTTCAGATACAAACTGCGTTGCAGTGCTGAAAATAAAATGTTTTATACTGGTGTCACTTTTTCTACTTCCAAGCTTTTTGAGCCAATAACAAAGACTAATGTCCTTCTGATTCTTCAGAGGTGAAGGTTTTAATTTCCCTTCTAATGGAAAAAATTGAATCATGGCCTCAAAGAAAAAAATTTCCATCTCATTAATTTTGTATATTTTCAGCAAAGTGTCTGCATATGAAGTTAGTATATAATCTGCACTGAGCTGAGATCCTAAACTGTGTCTAAAAGGTGGCAATGCCCCAGTGACAGCTCTGTCCAGCAGGCACAATTCCACATTAACGGGGCTAGTGCATATCTGAACAACACCTCTGATGCACACAGTTGTTCCAGATTAATTTTGATTTTACGGAAGTAGTTGGCTCATAAAGCACAGATAAAATTAATGATTAAAAAACAATAAAGTTGTACCCTCAGGCAGTGTCTGGGACTCCCACTGAAGTCCATGCAGGAATACAGGTAACTTATTTTGTCCTCTAACATCTCTGTAACTCTGCTCCCTAAAGCTAACAAACACCACTGCCAAAAGTGCAGGTTGTCACATTTACAATCAGCAATTAAAACCAACATTCTTCTGGTTTCCATCTGATAAGAGCAGCGCTCAAAGTGGAGAGACAATGGAGAAACACATAATAGCACCAACAAATTCAAGTCATATTTAACCAGTCCTTTTTCTTTAAATCAGCTTCTGCAATGCAAATATTTGTAAGTTGGAAAAAAAGCCTGTAATCGTGTTTGACACGTTATACTCAAAATACAAGGACCATGGGAGAATTTTAGCCTTCATACTTATGAAGTTTTTTTTTTTTCTGGTTTTTGGTATTTTATGTATTATGATCAAATATACCAGGGGCAGACAGAGCTATGGACAAAGTTTTAGACTGGTATAATTGACTCAGCAGAAAAACAAAGACATCTTTAGACAGCTGTGGTTCCATGACTGTTAACAGGTCTGTCATGCCCAATACTTCCTCAGTAGATATGATCATTAATTCTTAGTCACAGGCTTACAGTGACAATGAAAACAGCAAAAGCATACTGTATATGTATTTTTGACAGCTCTATTGTTTTCCTTCTATGATTAAAATGATGAGTAATACTTTAAAAGGATTAAAATTAGATGTTGAAAAGTTAGTTTCTAGCCACACATAAAGCCTCCAAGCAAAAAGTCCAAATTTCTTAAATTTTGAATCAGCAGTGTGACCTTAGAGCACTTCTATATACTTCCTATAATTTCATCAAACTATTTTGATCCAGTACCAGGAGCTTAAAGCCAGGCTGAAAGCACCATGGAACCCGTGGCTTGTGACCTGTGGCTTTGGTGAAGGCAGCACACCATGACCCTGGAGGGCTGATACTTAGTTATAATGATAGGTTTGAACACTATTTCTTTTCCTATTGTCTACCAGCATTCAGGATGATAATCCCAGTTTAAACAGATTTTCTGCTCTCATGACACCTCTGGAAGTTCTAATTTCCTTAAAGAAAAGCAAAAATGTTAATTTAACCTGTAATCTTTGTGCAAAATCAACTACTATCAATAATGGGGATTCCATAGCTTGGAAAGAGGGTTCATTTTGGGCTCTTCAGCCTAGATAAAAAAGAATGAAATAAATTTCTCTGAAAATATTAGCTTGCTTGCAGTTCATTGTGAGGATGTCAGAAGCTTGTTTTTACTGATTTATTTTATAACTACTGCTACTGTCTTCCTGGCCACAGGCTAAACCAGCAGCCAGTTCTCCATTACCAAACTACCAAAAAAAATGCAGTTTGAAAGTACACATTAAATATTTCAAATGTTTTCTTCAAAAAGACTTATCATAGATCTTCCGAAAACATGTGCCAACTTCCAAGGAAATCTCTTAAAAGATGTTTTTCATGAGCATTTGGCATTGATTGCTGAGGAGTTTAAAGAAACTGGTCTTTATGCTGTATTTACAGAGCACAGGCTCAACTGTCACTCAAATGCAGGCAACTTGCATTGAGCCATCATTTCTCCACACACCTCATTTCTAGATATTGAGCAGGAAAGATAAACCTCCACAAAGAGCACCTACATACATCCTAAGAGCACGTGATACACAAAACACTAAATAGCACCCACCCTCTGCAAGCAGTCTTCTTCCAGGGTTCCAATCTCTGTAATTCAGCCTGAGTATGAACTAGAACAAGTCATGGCCATCAAGCTACTTTGATGTTCTTATAATTTCAGAGTTTTTTTTAGAGAGCTGATCAGCAAAGCCTCTAGGATTCTTCTCCCGAAACTTCCATTTCCCAGAAGTCCTTATTCACATATTCTATTCTGGTCAACTCTGAAGACTGTAGGCCTATTTTTATTAAATTGGTGGTTTGCCTTTTACTCCAACTGGCATTGTTACTCGAGCAAAGAATCACACCTACCTTGCCAGCAGGTATTTTGTTCCCCCAGGGTTGCCCACTGTGCTGAAGAAGGGCAGGCATTCCTATGGCAATGTGGTTAATTCAAACCACAGGTTAATCCAGTTTAAAAAAAAAATGAGACAGAAAGCCAAAAAACAAAGAGAAAGGTGAGAAAAAAAAGGTGGCTGAGGACCAGCTATTGGATCAGAGACTGGGCAGGGAAAGTTGCAGCACGGGAAGGCAATGCAAGGCACCTGTGCTCACTGACCTTGGAGCCCAGCACAGCCTGTTTGCCCAGAGCCACCTGTAACCTGTCTGATTTCCCTCCGTTGCAGAAAGGGATAGATTAGGAATAGTTCAAATGAACTGGTCAGCCATGTAGAATTGGAGGAATTACAAGTTTCTACCAAAGGATGGTGATAAAACATTTTCAATCAGAACAGCTCTTTTAGATGTAATGTTTGGCATTAGGAAAAGATGACTTGAGCCAACACAGGCTACCTGCTGTATGTTAGAAAACATGCACACGCTCACTTGTGCCAGGGGACACAGTGCATTATATCCCTACAAAGAGAGATAGGAGTTGCTCATGGGAACATCTCTAACTGGCACAGCGATGCCTGGAAAATTGGGGGGTTCACACATTTACCTTCTCTTCTGTGTTAACTCTGTCATTCTGTTTCTCCAAGCTGGAGTCAACAGGTCTTACAAAGCAGCCCTGGATCCTGCAAGTTGCTCAACACATTTAAATGCTGTGCTGAGATGCAGATCTATAGATGCCTTAGGGAGAACTTTCTAAAAACCATAAGGATCTGATTTACCTTCATTTATGTTGTCATTATAGCACCACAGTTTGGAATCAGTATTCTGAGGCAATGGTTAGAAATCTAGCAGCATTTCTGTATGAGCTGTCATCACCATCTGCACCACCATTGACTTTTTCTTAACTGATCCAGCTGAAAAGGAAAGAAAAAAATTGTTAGATCAGTTTGAGTCCAATTCCCTGTGCCTGTGCAAATGCTTCTCTTGGAACAGGGCAGGAGAAGCAGCAGGGGCCAAAGCTGCTGCAGAAACACAAGTGTAGCTACATTCCTCGATATTTGCGTAGGGGGCCAGACTGACTTAGAGTAAAATATCTTTAGGTGCATTCTAGTCTTTTTTATGATCATCATTTTTTTTTTCACATTCCAGATAGAATCCATCCACAGACCTGGTGTTTTTCCGGTGGATTTGTTCACACAATACTTTATGTTGGCAGCTCATTTCTGTCTTAGTCATGTTTTCGTTTTTTCTTTAGCAGATGTTTACAATTACTCTTTAAAATGTTTCCATTTTCTCTGATCACTGAATGTGAATGAGGTGACATTTTAAAAAATAATTGTAGGTTTTTCTGGCCAGAAACCATGTTGTTAGATTCAAATAGTCTTTGTCTTTTAAATTGTGGTAAAGGTCTTATATCCTTGTAACAGAAGCATCTGCACTACTTTGCCTATTCCTTTCTTGCCAAAATCAAAGTGTTGTCATTACCTGTCTGTATCTTCTGCCTGGTAATCAGATATTTATATGTCTTTTAATTAACCTTAAAGACATGAGGCCTATTCTCCTGGATTTGTGTTGGAAGGACTGCAGAATAAAAGGTGCCACAGCAGACTGAGCTTCTGAAATGCCGAGGAAGGTTCCTCTGCTTTTCTTTCAATCAGGTTTTTTCTCAGTTGGTTTTATTGACGAAAATTTAGATCAAAGTTCTTACAAGCAAATGCCTCATTTCAAACACCTGCAATTATATTGCAATGTTTGTAATGCTTCAGATGTTCTTCAGAAACCCATTTCTGGGAGTCCTCCAAGCTTTTGAGAAAATTCAGCTGTTTCTTCTTTTTTCTTCTTTTGTTTTGAAAAATAAGATTTTAATTTGCAGAAGAAGTATTAAAATGTGCCATCATTTTACCATAAAGGCTTAAACAAGAGAACCATGTAGATATTTTAAAAGATCACTTTCTTTTTAATGTAGTCTCGTGACTTTTGGAGTGCTGACTCATGGTTTTTGCATGCTTGACATCAGCAATACCACAACTGAGAGAAAATCTTTGTGAAAGATTCCTTTCTAGTCCTCTTGAGACAAAGGGATCCTCCAGGAAAAGACACAGAGAAACAACTGTTTCGTATTCATTATAGTTCCCAGTTAAAAACAAGCTCAAAATCCAACTTCAAAGCAAACAATCTAAAATATCTGCCAATCCATTTCTGCTTCTTTCTTTCACCATAACGACTCAAAAAAGGTACAAACACATTTTTTTTCTTTGCATTGTTAGGATTATAAAATCATCAATGTTTGAAAATGAAACTTCTATTATAATTTAATATTTTTCAATTAACAGCTTCTTTTAATATGCCAGATTTCTCCCTCTTTTTTGTCAAGCAAGAGGTCTGGCATTAGGGACAGACAATGACTTTCTCATTAATGATCATATGTTATTTTTAATAATAGTGTGTAGTTTTTTTAGCTTCCATGAAAAAAAGTACCAATTTTATGATGACACTCATTCCTCTTAATAGAAAAATGTTTTCCCTTACTAGGAATCAAGTATTCTGAGAGAAATATGGAAATGTCACTTGAAAAAAATTTTAGAACTGTTTTGCTCTTAAAAGAGAAATTTAGCCCATGAGTTAATGCACTTCCACTGCACTGTGCTAGCTGATCCATGACCTCAAGCTTCTACTTGGGTTAAACAATTACAAATACTCCCTACTCTAATAAAAGAGAAGGAAATTAGGGACTATCCTTAACATTACTGATATCAGTAGTAGAGGAAGACAATAATATATTATACTAAGTGTAAAAAATTTGATTCTGGAACTGGCTGGTTTGGCAGCCAAGACTAGACTCTTTATTGAGCAAAACTTCCCATTCATTCCAAGTAGTTTTCCTACACTAAGACTTGAGGATAAATTGCTTGCAGGCTTGATAAAAATGGTTGGTATGTGCCTGTATCAAAGTATTTTTGGCATAAACTCCTTCTGAGGCAAATCAGGTCAAATTTAACAACTGTTGTTGTCATATGGCATTAATTTGATAGCTCACTTCAACTGACAGTTGGAGTTGCTGATTCTCTTATATCCACCAGACTTTTTAATTAATTGTGCCAAGCTGAAAGCGAACAAACAAAATTCAACTGCAAAGTAAAACTGTACTCCAGCAAAGGTACAATCATCCAGCTAAATTCACACTGTAACTGAGTCTAAACCTGTCCTGTGCTATGAACCACCTAATTACAACATCAGAATCATCATTCATAGAGGGCTTCTCAGCAGAGAATATAAAAACTCCAGCATCACAGATCACTCCTTTTTTCCTACCCATTTGTTCTACATGGACATGAACAAAAATATTATCACTACTTCCAAATATTTTTAATATTTCTAACACCATTACTACTAAAAAAGTATTTTTATTTAGTCACCGTTATTTTTTCAGAACAATGATGAAATCACAGACAATTTAAGTACCTGTTCACAAATTTAGATCTACTGAAGAGCAGACTATAAAATATGTGATTTGATCAATGCTGCACCAGTCCTTCAGCTGATCACAAAACTCATGCTGGGTCCCCAAACCTCAGTAAGCCCAAGACTAATTTAAGAGTGCCAGAGCATTACGTAATAACAGCTCCTTAAGAATAGTATCCCACATTTATAGTAACTCTCTGTAACCCATGATCTATCCAGAAACTCTTCTTATTACTCTGTTAAACTCAGTCTTTTAAAAATTATACCGTATTTTCATTCTATCATAGTAGAAGTATAGTTAATAGAAATTATTTCCATTTTTTTCCTCTGTAAAAAATTTGGGCAGGTGAAATTAAGACACCACATGCTGCAAATATATTAATACTTTATATTAATAAAGAGCTTCTTCTCCCCTCATCCCACACATGCACATACACACAATGATGATGTTTTACTTGATCAAGATGGGGAAAAAAGGATTGTCTAGAGCATTTCAACACTCCTGACGTGCTTTAAGCTTGCCTGTATGAAATAGCTTTTGGGACTGCTCTTCCCCAGAATCAAAATCCTATTCTAAGTGCCCAAACCATCAGCCTTTCCTTTCTTCCCAAGTAAAAAAAAAAAAAAAAAAAAAAAAATCCCCCTAAAACCCAAAAAACTTTAAAGTCTTCAGTTCACCTTCTGCTTTGGCTTTATAATGCATCACTCAAGTAATGTACAACATCTCAAAGGGAGAAGAAATTATTTCTGTATATATATCATTTGGTTAAAAAACGCAAGTTTAATATAATTTCTGGAAAGAACTCTATGCCTGAAATCAGGATAAACCTGGTATTAAAAATAAATTGTAATATGAGTTCCTGGCTACACAGCATGTTGTTGTAGATACGGGCTGGTGTGGGCTGAAAGGACTGTTTGTTGACTGTTTCTCTCTGACACAGTAAATGAAACCCGTTCTGAGGTGGTCTGCTGGTTGCCTGCAGTGCAGGAGAAAATACAGTTTCCCTTTTGATGTATAATTTGGCTTCTGTTTTTTGCTTTGCTTTCCTTAGAGCACTGATGACTGAACATGACTGGAGCTGGTAGAGGATGTCAGAGTGATATGCTGTTGCTCTTATACCAGAGTACCCAGTTGGGGTGTCTTCCTCATGTTAAATCAAGCCTCACATGTGAGGTCAATGAAGCATTTCCCCTAAATCAGACTGGTATGAACCATTAAGGTTTTTTGCAGGTTTTTGTGTGGGTTTTTTTAAAATTACGTAAAGTAATTTGAGAATTTTG
The DNA here is from genome assembly GCA_013398115.1 of Falcunculus frontatus. Lineage (NCBI taxonomy): Eukaryota > Metazoa > Chordata > Aves > Passeriformes > Falcunculus > Falcunculus frontatus. The sequence continues at coordinate 638,958 of VZRV01007534.1, forward strand.
ACACCATAACCACATAATTATAAATATAAGAGGAGCAACTTCATCACTTGGTGACTGAACACAGTACTTTGACTTGTTCTTTACAGTCAGCTCTGTCTGGCCAGTGCCTGTCTGGACAAAAGTCCCCGCTCTTACCAAAAGATACCCAAAACTTGGACTAGCTTTCATTGCAGAAAGCAATGTTCAGTTGATAGACTGACACAGCTGTAACTGTTTTGTCAAGTTGAAAAAGAGCAAGAAAATTAAAACTATCTGGATATGTATAAATAAACAGCTTGCCAACAAACTGGCTTTCACAGACAATTTTCTTATAGTCTCGAGAAATGGATGAAACAGTCATGATGGAATGTCAAAAGAAATATTGGCAGATCAGAGCTGAGTGAATAGGCAAGGAATGATATTCATGTTAACCACCATTAATTCTTCAGAAATCCAGTTTTTCCTTTCATCTACCATTGGAGGGACTAAAAGAAGGATTTTATTAATGAGTAAAATTTCATCTGGGAGGCTAAGTAAAAAAATATTTTCATGTTTCTAAAACACAAATACTGATTAAAAAGTTTGGGCAAAGCAGCACCTGCAAAGAAATAATGTAAATTGGTCTCCACTTTCCACACAGATAAGTCCTTAGATTAGGAAAAAAAAAAAAAGTTATGTCAGGATAAGGAGTATATAAATTCTAAAAGCTCATCTTTAAAATACTGATGGAAATATCTTACATTATCTAATATAGATTTCCTGTTTCATTCAAATGTTAATATATACACAAAAAATTAGGATTACAGGGGCCACAGGAGGCCCTGTGGTGAATTATGATAGCAAGCAATGTCCTTTTTTTCACACAGGCAGCCCTTTGGGGAACAGGAAGAAGACTTGCTACTGTTGCTCAAAGAACTTGTAATAGATTTTGTATTGCTACATTGTTGGGGAGGGTTCTAGAAAAAACCCTGTGGTTAAAAATGCACCCTGGTCTACACCATGGGAGCTTCCTTGTGGAAAGGAAACTGACCTAGAATGGAAACAGTCCCTGTTTCCCACTTGCTACCTTGGAGCATTTTGCTGGAATGACAGATTAGTGCAGCTCCTGAGCTCACCAAAGCTGGCTTTTCATGCAGGGGAAAGAGAAAACTCATCACGAATGCTTTTCTCCACAGAAGACCACGCAATGATTCCCATCTAACACATGGTCTAATTTACACTCATCTCTTTTTATATTTAAGGTCGTAAGCAAAATAAGTTTGAACCAGTAGAGCTGAATACACTAGTGTGAGTTTGGATTTTGTTTTGTTTCTGCTGATTTTCTGAGTACAAATTTAGTGATTAACAATAATGTTTTAGGAACCTGCCTTGGTGAGACCTGACAGCAAGCCTACCTCTTTGGGGGCTGTTCTGGAAGAGATGACTCTGTTTTTAACTCTGTTTGTTGAATGAGATGACTCTGATTTTAACTCTGTTTGTTGAATGTTTCAACAAACAGAGTTAAAATCCTATTAAAATTGCATAAGATTTTTATCTGTGAAGACTCTGTTTGGTCAGGGACTTTTGCTTTCCCATCATAAGGCCACAGATTAATACGAAATAAACTCCATCTATAACTACATCTGTTTTTTCTGTCTAGCTAAGGTGGCAAGTTCCTGTATGAAGAAGGGTCTGCAAGGCTCAGGCACACAGTACTTCATGTAACTTTCATGACTGCATTTACTTTTAATTGATCCTGCAGTACTGTGCCCCTTATGGAGTGTTTTAAATCAATGTCAACCATAAAGGGGTACTAAACCATACAAGATCCTTTTTTGGTTGCAGTTAAAGATAACTTATTTATGAGGACATGAATAAAACTCTAAGTGTGTGAATGTAAATATGTCCAAAACTTTCAGAACTCTTTTCCTTTATTTCATAGATTGGAAAATGTCAGACATGGATTTTTTTACCTTTTCCATCATGAAAAATTCAACAGGGCCCTTTGAATGTTTTCTCTCCCCTTATGTTTTTCTCTATCCCTATATTAACTGGATAAGATATTGGAAGTTCTGTTATCCAATGAGAAAATCAAAGCAAGTAGAAGAGAGGCTCTTCCAAAATTGGAGGTGTTCTGGCATTCACCCAGAACTTTTATGTTATGGAAACAAGCCCTTGACAAGCTCAGATGTGTGATTCTCACCAGAAATGAGCAGGTCTTCTCAGCCCATGTGTGACAGCATGGACATTACTCCTGAAAGCAGTTGTTTCAGAAGAGTTATTCTTTAGTAACTTCACTTACAAATGTTTTTAATCCACTTGCACTGTATAGTAAGAAAAACAGCTGAGGGACTGACTGCATCACTCCATCAACCATCCCTTTATTTTGGGATAGACCTCTCAAACATTTTTTACAGCCTGAAGTAGCTCCCCAGTATCACACTAAACAAGAGGTTTGTTCTTATCACAGAAGAGAAGCAGCAAATAGTCCAAAATCCTGGCCAAACCTGCCATGGTTAATGTATTTAGGCAGTTACATGACATTAATTTCTCAGTAAAGGGAAGAGAACACTGAGAGAAATTAGTGAAGTTGCACTATTTGGTTTCTCAGAACAAGAGTCCCATACTGCCCAAGTATTGCTGACATAGAGCTGATGAATGCACAGCAATGAAGTACAGAATGAGAATGTCACTTGACCTTTATATATTACACTTTTCCCTCATAGAAATTAGGAATGAGTCAGTATGGGAGACTGAAATCTCACCAAAATCAATACAAAAGAAATTAAAGATGGTGAATTAACTATAAAGACTATTAACGCTCGTGAGTTATATTCAACGTAAAAGATTACACTGAAACAGAAATTAAAGGGATAAACAAAGCTCATTATCTTACCTAATTTTCCCTTTTATGGATTAAATTTTACACTTTTAGAAGTTTGGTGGTTTCTTTCCAGCCAAAGTATAAGTTCTGTAACTCACACAAAACTAGAATTTTTATTCTGTAGAAAACTTCGGAGTTCCACAAATTAAATACATGACATATCATTCCACTGTCATGAAACAATTTTCCTCTGAGAATGTAGCAGAGAATAAACAGCTCAGAAATAACATATTCCTCAAACCTGAGTTTAACCTGAATCTTATGGAAGATGTTCAACTGCACCTGCTCAGAATCCAAAGTCAATTGTGATGTCTTTGAATCTCCACCCTGTATTTGACAGTGCAGCTCCAGGTGCTTGGAGATTTTTCTACAACTGTCCTTTGAAGGGCAAATCCCACTGAACAGGCAGCCTATGAAGTAAAGTTAATAGAACCACAGCATTTGTCTGGCCATGCAAGGGACAGTGCACAGGGGCCCTGCTGTGCTTACAGCAGCAACACAGCCAAAAAATCCTACCGTGTTTGCAAAAATGACTAGCTTATTTTTGAGCCAGAGCTGGTTCTTTTATATCCTGACTCAAAATAAAACATATCTTTATAACAGTTTGTTGCTGTGGTTTTTGCCTTTTTTTTTTTGTTATTGTTGTAATAACAGGAGAAGTTTTTGTGAAGTATTCAGAAGAATGATACCAGGTTTGGCCCCAACCCAGCAAAGCACATGTTTAACCTTCTGCATGTCACTAGTTTCTGAAATCAATGGGACTGCTTGCAGCCTGAGAGTAAATCATGTGCTTCAGTGCTCCACCACAATAAGACCTTTACAATTGTTTTCTTCCGTACAGATAATTCTAGGAACCCTCACAGAGCCTCAATGACTTTCACAGATGATGAAGAATCTCTGCTATAGGTAGGAGGAAACCTTGCTAAACACCTCTTTTTACAACTTTATAGCCTTATGTCCCATTTCTTTGTCAACCCAGTACCAGAAATTAAACCTTGTTGGAGACATAGATTAGCTAGGAGCAGAGGGAGTTGGATGAGTTTGTAAAAGGGAGGCCTTCCCTGGCAAACAGAGAAAGGAAGTTAGACACATATAAAAAAAAAATTGTAGATATGTAAATTATAAGTGCGACAAATAAAGGGCTCCTTTAACTTTGATAGTGAAAACAATTTGGGTTGTTTTTTCCCAAACACCAAAAGACTTGTATTTTTGCAAGACTGTCTTCAAAGAAACTATCTGGGGTACAGAATTTCATTCATGAAAGCTGCATTAAACAGTTTTATTTGCTCTACAAACCATAAGCAACACTTCAGAGATCAAGCACTGTGGAAAGCTTGGAGCAAGGTGCAGCCTGACTGTTTGCATGGGGTAGGTGATTAACAGTTGGACTTGGAATACTGCAAGAACCCCAAATTAATGTAAACACCTTTGGAACACCAGGACCTATTGTCTTGGGGTGACTTTATGACGTGTATCCCCCGCTATCGCCGCTCTATGCCCTGACATGATTCCTGTTGCTAAAGTTGAGAGTTTTACAAAGTAATTATGTCCGTTTTCTCTGGGAGAAAATAATTGAAATTTGGATAGACTCAATCTTAAAAGCACAAAGCTGCAAGAAACTTTTGAACAAAAGATAGGAATCAAATTGGCAAATTTTTTCCTAAATATTTTTATGACTTGCCCAGCCAATATCTAACAAATGGTATCATTTTAGCAAGAATAATTAGCCTTCCTCTTCTGAATAATAATCTTTTTTTTTCCTTTTTTTCTTTTTCTTTTTTTTTTTTTTTTTGTGCAACAAAACCCAAAGATTCAGACCTACTTGTTGCTGGCTGAAGAGACCTCTCCTACAAGAAATCAGTTTCTGAGGAAACCTATTATGTGCATTTAAGGTGAGAAACTACTGCCTTCACCTTGGGTGAGAAGCCACTCTCAGCTTTACCTCAGGATGCTGAAGTGTTTTAAGAGCTAGCACTTGGGGTGTCAGCCTGAAAAATGTCAACACCCTCCCTCCCAAAAAAAACCCCAAACACACACACACACACTCCTAGCCATACAGCAAATCATCCCAGAGTTTTGCACTGAAGAAGTGGGAGCAGGTTTCTGCTGAGCATTGGCTGGGTTTGTACCTCTGATCTTAATGTTTCCATTCACACCTGCAGCACACATCAGCTCCTGCACTGCTCCTGCCAGGCCGTGTGTGAGACTCAACGCAGGTGAAAGCCCTGGCCCTTCCTTACCTACAGTGCCAACATATAGGGGGCAAAATGGCAAATCTTTAACAGTGCTGAGCTTAATTAATGTACCTCGATGTGTGGGCAGGGCTGCTGCTCCTTTAGCATGGTGTAAATACCCTGAGCCCTTCCATCTGCAGCTGGGACGCACCTTGCCCTGCTGCCGGGGTGAGGAAGAATTCCTGAACAGAATATCGCCTGGATATGCTGATGAAAATGCAGGCAGTGCTCAGGGTACTTTGCCTCGCTGATGTTTGATTTGTCTGCTTCACTCTGCATCCTTTCTCGGGCAGCAGCACTGGAGCTTTATCCACACTAACTTGTCCATCCACATTGCTTTTTTTAAAGTGGAGAGATGCCTTGAATCCACTATGAGAGGTTAAAAACTAATTCCTAGCACCCACACCTGCCTGAGTTCAGTGATGTATTTCAGCCCTGCACATCTGACATGCAGTAAAATATCAGCATCTTACAGTACCAGATACTAATTAGAAAAAGAAATGTGTTAGATGTCAGGCCTCAAGAAAGCAAACTTAACATTCTGACAGCAGCTGGAGAGTGATAGCCATAATCAAGCATTGTCCCTGCTTAGATCTGTGCCAAACAACCTCGCTTACTTCCAGCTAATTCTCCATCTGAGACGATCTTTCTTTACGATTCCAAAGAAACATGTTGTCAGTTCCCACCTGCTGGCATTGCTAGAAATAAAACCGCAGTTGATCGGATGCAATAGGTCAGCAGAATAGTGCATTGAACTGTTGTTTGTGCTTCCAAGCTGTGTTACAGGGGATTCACTAACATTTATTAACCCTTTCTCAAATCATGGCTTTTGTTATGCTTTTATAAAGCAGGAAGGTTTCAAGGATGAAAACACATCTTTTTAGGAATTTCAAAGGAAGCAAAATTTGGGCTTGCTGCCAGGCTAAAAGTTCGATATCATTTGAAAACCAAAATATATTAGAGAAGAAAGAAAATGCAGATGTCAGCCTAGTGACACAGAGTAATCTATTTGCTCAGTGCTTGTATTTTCCTACCAATTTTGTATTTTTCAAAAAGGACAATAAAAGAATTGTGCTCACTGCTAATTAATGACAAGCTGGTAAAAGCATCTATCCATTGTTCCATTTATTTCTTCATTTCCAGCAGTTAACAGCCCTGTTCTGAAATGAATCAATGTCGTTTACACAATGTTGTCACCCCTATTGTTTCTTTATCATCCTTGCATTTTCATAAATCGGAGGTGTTAATCCCTTAATGGCTTCTCTCAGAGCTCTAAAATGTATGCAAAATGGTAATCCATCCCCTAAACAATTCACATTTAGGCAGGCACCCTCTTAAATATGTTTACTATTAAAATGAATCCTTTGTTTGGATCTAACCCTATCTGTTTGTTTTCTAAACACTGAATCATAGCAGGTATGCAGAGTATCACTTTAAGTGGGGACTATCAAGTAACCCCGTCCTTTCAGAAACCTGGTGATTTATCTATAGAGATGAAAGAGTTTTGGGGTTCTTTTTAAGAAGTCATATTATGTGTATATGAAATTGCCTGTCAGGTTTTGAAGGAAAAATCAACGGTTTGGTGCAAAGATTATTAATGCAAGGAAAAGACATTTACTGCCCTTAGGGGTCTTTGGTCTGGGCCCGAGCAACAGTACTGTGTGCTCTCTCAGAGACTGGAAAGAAAACCATGACATTTATCCAGCATACTTTAAAAGCAGCAGACTGTCCTTACTGATAGAATTAATACCTTTGCTGTTCAGAAGTGCAATAGAGTTAGTGCTTAAATCTTTGCATGATTGGGACTGTAAAGTTTGACAGGCTGCACCTTTTTGTCTATGCAGAGATCTGCACAGGCACCCAGACAGCTGCTTACAACCTTTTGTAGTTTGCATCAACTTAAAAGTTCTTGTTCTTAATTATATTTTATAAGCTTTATAAGCTTTTTAAAGTAAATTCTGCACAGCTTAATGGCTTCATCCCTCTGAAATATTTTTTTTCTATTTGTTTTTAGAAAGGTCACTATCAATGCTAATACTTTACATGCACTTTCCTGAGCCTGATTCAAAGTAATTTAAATCACTGAGTTTCATTTCATTGCTATTATATTACTTTGGATCAGCACCAAAATGAACTGCATCAAAGCAACTTTCTAGGAATTATATGCAGTTAAAGGATAATTTCCAGAATCAAGGTGCAAACCTCTTAAAACGAGATTTCAAACACATTCTGATTTGAGTAGGGTACAGTTTGACAAGATATTATGCTTGGCATAAGGACCAAGATGAAAAAGAAAAAACCCAAAACCTTAAAACAGAAATATCTGACAAATAGGCAGAGAAGCATTTCAATAACTTAAAGGCAAAAAGAGCATAACAGAAGCAGCAAAAAACTAAAATCAAAACGATACGTAAACCATTGTTTGTGTATTTCTGTTTAATTCAGTTTTGTTTCAAGTTGCAGAATCTGTATTGCTTAGAAGTGACACTGAAGTTCTCCAACAATGTATGATTGTGTGATCTGTGCTGCTTAAAGGATGGATCCTTGGAGTACTGACACAGAGAGAGAAGATCAAGGCTTGGCAGTGACCGTAACATGCTGCTACACAGCAGGCAAACATTGGAGTCGAGCAGCTGCACCAAGGCGGCTTGTGCTGCCTTTTTCCTTTATGCTCTTGTTTTGACTTGTGTTAATCACCCATTGTTCTAGGTGGGAGAGCTAAATTAAAGGACAGGGCGATCGAATAGAGCTCCCATTCAATTAGAGGAAGCAGGTCACCGCAAATTCTGCTGCACAACGAGGTGATAAGCCTCGTTAGAAGCATACCTGGAGACCTGTACTATTTAGAAGTAGGCAAAACAGACTAATTTTAACTAAGCTTAAATATGAATACTTTGTAGTCTTCCCAAATGTTCAACATCTTTTAACACGAAACAGTGTAAATCTTTGAAGTTTTCCTTTTGCCATCAACTTACGGCACGAGTTTTTAGGGCTAGAAATGAAGCCTCATGGGAAGACAAAAGAAGATTAATGGGGGGAAAAAAACCCCCAAAAAACAAAACCTTGATTTTTCGTGCACAGTTTTGGGAAAATCTCCAGTGTGGTCATGCCAGCCAAATTAGATTGCCATTTCATAAATAAGCATGGAGAGAAGTCTGACTGTGTAGAACTTTCAGGCTAACACAGGGGCTGCTGGGATCCCTCAATGAGGGAAATCACTGAGAATCATGGCTGTGTTTTAGAATGCATTTTCTATCAAATAAAAAATGGCAGGTTTCAGACATTTCATAAAAATGACCATTCTCATAAGATTTCAACCCAAATTTTCTTGGACATGGGGGTCTTGAATAGACTTTGAATGTGAATCTAAAACATCCACAGAGCTCCTGAGAGTTTGCCAAGCATTCTTCATTAGCTTTCCCTAAACTCTGTGGGATCTGGGGATAGCAGCATGCACTTCTAGAAAGGTGGGCTGGGATTATTTGGTCCACAACCTACTGAGTTATGGAGCTCCTGAGCTAAATCAGTGGCCACACCTTTCAAGGAGTCTTATGGACACATCTTCTGCACCCTGGGCAGTTCTCTCAGGCTTTTTATTTGATGTGTACACCAAGAGATCCCCCTGTGGGGTGTGGAGTGCACCTTTCCTGGTTAGAACAGTGCAGACTGAAGGATAAAGGGTTGGTGTCATACCCACGTAGGAGTTATTTCTCTTGATGTGATGATATTAAAGTGCATCTCTGGGACATTCACAAGATGTGATTTGGAAGCAGATATCAGCAGTTCTCCAAAGAGCAATAATGCAATTGGTCCAGGGATGCAAATAAATTTGAAATACCATTCTCCAACTACTGATAGGAATGACATAGTTATTTGTGCATAAAGCCATCCTCTTCCTGTGGCATAATGCAATTTTTGAGGCTTTCAGGCTCCTACACTGCCATGTCCCCTATTTGCCATACTCTATGCTGTGTTTTGTGGTGCACGTGAGGAGTGGACATTTTTGATCAAAGCAAGTAATGACAAACTATATGTGAATTAATGAAATGAGAAAAAGAGACAGACCTGGAGCTAGTTTCTACAGATTTCAACTCAAATATTTTCAATTTACAGAAATGGACAATATGGCTTTATCTGTGTTCCTTTTTTAATCCATTGAGCATAACCATCAAACATAACCTAAAAAATCAGGACTTCCTATTACCTCACCTAAATATGATGGAATTCTCGCTACAACGAAGCAAGCAGCAGCACTTCTCTGACTCTATTGACTGTTCTAAGTCATAGATAGGAGGCAAAATAATCAAACATACATTGTTGGTTGCCGAAGAGTCCTCAGGTATTCTGCAACATATATTTTTCAGAGGTATCACCTGAAAAATTTATCCTTGAATAAGATTGAAATGTGAGGTCTGGTAAGGTATTCTGAGTCTGGATTTTTTTAACCTAATTCTATTGCAAATGTAACTACTCTGATTGTTTTGATTTAATCAAAACTGGCTGTTAAATCTCTAATTCTAATGTCTTTTCAATCTTTGCTCAAAGTGACACATATGTACTCCGTGACTGTGCATTGTGAAGTTAACAACTTGTTATTTGGCCTATCAGTTGTTGAATATTCAGCCCCTTGTTGGAATTGTTCAAAATGTAAAACTATTTCTGCCTTTATCATTCCTGTCTCTCAATTCATCCTTAGAGATCATAGATTTTCCAGAAAACAATTAAGGAAAATACAGAGATGTTGTATTTTTAACTTCTAAGGCTGAAGGTTTCCAGACTCGCTTTGTAGTTGAAGGAGAAAAAGAATAAGGAGGAGGAAGAATAAAGTATATATTTCATCTTCTAGTGATAAGCCAATATTGAAATATACCTGTTTTTAAAGACTTAGTCAACAGCTTAATACAGAAATAAAATAGTCCAGGTATTATTTTAAGATAACCACAGGAGTTACCAATCCCATTTTTATATGAGTACATGATATTCTCCGAAAAATGAAAAATTAATTAAATCCCACAAATATTAGTTCTCTTTTTTTTTTTTTATAGCAAACATGTAAGTTCATGCTGTCTTTAGACCCTGGCATAATTAGAAGAAATAATTTTAGTTGGTGAACTCTGTTCAACCTATTGAGGAAAAAAAATCCCTGTTTACACAAGCCAATGAAGGCTTATATTTAAAAGAATCTTCAAGAAATTAACATTAAAATTTCATAATAAGCATTAAGATTTTCAAGTAAGGCTATCAAATACAAAATCAGAACATTGTAATTAAGGCCATCCTAGCAGTTTTTCAGAAATAATTGCCAACCCTCACATATGTCACATCTAGCCTTCTACATGCATACTTAGTGGCCAGAGTGAATTGGGACTGTGTCAGCTGATTATTTCTGTAATCAAACACCCCTTTGATTAAATGAAGCATCGCTTGAATATCATTCAATGGAATTAAACAGAGAGTATTTATTAAATTGTTTCTAGCTACCATCACTGTTGGGAACATTTAAAGCAAGTCTTGTTCATATTTGTTTGGAGGTTTTTTTCATTTATCATTGGGAGCAGCTGTCATGCCTGGACAAGTCAGCGTTTTTATGTCATTTGTGTAGGGGAAAATACTTGTGCTCTTTGCCTAACAAATCCTTAACCTCTGACTGATGAATTATCTACAGAATTTAGCCACAGTGTGGTCACGATAAATTTCATATTCTATCAAGCAAACTAGGAAAAAAATACTCTTAGCCAAAGGATAAAGAATTTTATTCATCTGGTCTAAATCTTGCTGAAATCAGTAGAGACTCCTACAGACTTCAGTAGGCTCTGAATGAAGCTCTAGGTGTACACTAGCTTTAGGGACACATTACTTTGGTGTTATTTTTGTGATCTCATGCCACCTACCCAATAGGCTTGTTTGCACCTTCTGGGCTGGGCTGGGCTGTGACTCCAATGAAAGGATCATGTCTATACTCTTATTTAGCTTTGATTAACATCATTAACCTATCATGCACTGGAGCGACTTGCAGAGCAATTTGGTAAGCCAATTTCAGCAAGCCACATAAAGGAAAGAACAGCTTGGATTGTCAGATAAACATACCCAGAGGTGCAGTTAGGATGCTGAAATTATTAGGTGAATGATAGGAAGCCAAAAAATCAGTGAGCCACTTGAGCAGAGAGTATAAACATAAATATCCAAAAGCATGCCACAGTGCATGCGTATTTTATGTTGATGTGCTAATACATTATCTGCTAAGGGTTTATTTAAACCATTTTTGTATTCTCTGCAATTCATTTATCTGCATAAAGAAGAGCCACTAACAGGACAGTGCCTTATGAACAAGCAACCCTGTATGTTTTCCACTGCTGTTTATAATTCTTCATGCTCATATCTACAATTCATGAGCAAATTGGCTCGTGAATGTTTCCATAAAGGTTGAACAAAGTATGGTGCTGTTAACACTCGCACTGTCATGCACAGAATCAAAATGTGCCCACTCTCATTCTATTCATCACAGCTCAAAGACATTTTGGCAATGATATTATCCAAATATTATTAAAACTTTGAACCCTGTCCCCATAAATTATGGCAAAATGGCTTCAGAGCCATTAGGCAAGGAGGATGTATGGGCTCCAGTTGCTTTGGAGTAATTATGTGCTTAAAAGGAAGCGTGGCTAAGCATTCTACCAGTAAAACGAGAAAAGCTATGATCATTTGTTACTGCTTCAGTGCTGTACACAGTATTGCTCACACAGGTCAAGCCAACCTTACAGCAGGACAATTATCTGCCTAGAGAGACCAAACATCTGTTATTAAGTACGCAGAGGCACCACTGCAGCATGCTAGAAATCTTGTCCACTTCATTGGTTTGGCTTACGGTAATGTACTTCAAACACTTGGCTAACTCTGTACAACATCCCCCCTTTCTTATTGTTACTGCAACAGTTCAGCTTTGAAATATGCAGTACCTTCACTCCCCCATTACTTCCTTTAATATGTGCACAGCTGTTAAAGATGATGGTGTAACTTTAGATGAGTCGCTCTTTCTCTTCTCTTTTTTTTTCCTCTCTCTCCCGCTCTCTCTCATTCTCTTCTTTCTTCAAAATGTGTTCTGAACCTTCTTGTACATTTGTAGGTTACCCACTGAGAGTCACTGCGGAGAACAGGAGTGGTGCAAAAGCGCAGGGACACACAGTTTTTACATTATAAAACAAAAGCTGCTTGACTTCAAACATTCCCTAAGCTGGCTGAAGAGGCAAAGGATGCCTTTTCACACAATGGTTATGAAATAATGTGTTTAAAACAAACAACAGCACAAGGAGCAGACACCACTTGCCTGCACTTACTGACAAATGGGTAGAACGATCCTCTCCTGCCAGGCTGATCATTCACCTGAAGTGAGGAGATTCTGAACTGTACACAATTTACTCCACTTTTTAAAAGCTCTGATGTTAATATACAACTGTTTTCCCCCTCTGATAGAAATTGCAGATGTAAGTGACACATTTGCTTTCACAGGGCATAGCAAAAAATGTAAAAGAGAGTAATGAATGGGTGGCAGAGATGTCAGGGTTAGAAATTAGATCTATCTTATCTGTCTTGGGTTTTTCTAAGCAGCCTATCACAGTGAGATAATCAAAACTTTGAAGGAGCTATTCGGTGGGAGAACTACAGAAATCAAAGATCCTAGAAATATTTTTTTCAGGCTTTGAGGAGAACTGTACTACTTCTGCATTTGCTCTATGCACACTGTACTATAGAAAGAGGAGCTGATACAACTGACAGATTTATGCCATCCTGAGATTCTATCAGCACAGATTTCTCTTTAAAGAAACCCAGATTTCCTTATGTTAAAAAGCAAATGAGAATAATACCCTGGTATTATTCAGGTTCACACTGCTGCATACACAGGTAAAAAGTTTAAAAAAAAAAAAAAAAAAGAGAACAAAAAGAAAAGATGAACATGATCACAAGAGCTTAAAAAAACTCTGTGTCAAAGATGACATTACTGTGTAATAACCAGATTATTTTGGCCCTGAGAGAAAAAAGGCTCTGAAGGAAAAGGCATACCTCATCACTATGATGCGTGGCTCACTTGAGCCATTCCCATTTACATTATGCTCCCTTTTCATTATCTGTGCCTGGGAATAAAAGGACAGTTAGGCAGAGAGTTTGAAATTGGATCAGCAAAGAAGAGTCTGTCTTCTGTCTGAACTTTATATTCAGTCATGCCTAGCCTCAAAGGAATTACAGAATCAATTAAAAAAAAACCTATAAAATATTTTAATTAGCTTTTTTAGCATATTTAGTATTTTGAAACTCAAATATACAAGGTAAGTTTTAAAATAAGGTCTTTAAGATTTAGACACATTTTCCATGAGTATTTATCTGATTTGACTTTGAATCACTTGGTTATGTGCTTCTGAGTTCCTAAAGACAATAAATAACCATGATAGGCCAGAAAAATGACATTTTAAAATTTGGAACTCCACAGAAATCAATGAGAGCTTTGTTTAAAAACCACATCAGCCTCTGGTTATGATAGAAATAGTTTTCTGTCTCAAATCACTACAGTTTATAATAAGTACTCATGATAATCCAGGTGTTTATTTTCAAAAAGGGGCCATGAATTTACTGATAAGACTCATCCAAAAGAAGAGTTTATACATGTCCCATACATATTTACTTCTTTACAAAATGGCAATTTACATGGTGCAGATGCATAAATTAAAGATGCGTCATACTTGGCTTTATGGAATATATCAAACCAAGCTCACGAACTCAGTTTTTTCTAATTCATTTAAACACCATTGGCAACCAAGCAGGACAATTAGAACCCAACAGTGAAATAACACTGTTTGTCAATATGTTCACAAATAGGGGAGCATAACTTCTGTGCCAGTGTAAGAGAAGTGACAACAGCTGAATTAGAACTACGGAATTGTTCAGTTCGGACAAGACCTCTAAGATTATCAAGTCAAATCATTACCCCAGCACTGCCAAGTCCACCACTACACCATGTCCCTAAATGCCACATCCACATGTCTTTTAAATACCTCCAGGGATGGTGACTCCACCACTTACCTCGGCAAACTGTTCCAGTGTTTGCAACCCTTTCAGTGAATTTGAGGTCTAGGACTGGAAAATGAAATAGGAGAGAAGAAACTGGGGTTACTCTACAAACTCCTACATTTTTTGGAAGACATCCTTTCTGAAGAATGAGACAATCAATTGTTTGGAGTCTGTTTCTCAATCAGTGAAATCACACTGATTGCACTTACATTGCAGGTTACTTTGAATTCTGTGGGCTGCTCGGTGGGCACCAGCATTCACCTGGTGATGCCTCATCTGCCAGCTGCAAGTGTACTACTTGTAAGAAACTAATCAGCATGAGAAAAGGCTTCAAAAGAAGTTCCTTGAGATCACTAGGTAAAAGAAATTCTGTAAATGCAAAGGTGGATAGACAAAAAAAACCATGCAAAGAAAATTTCATAAATATTCAACCCTGAATGATGGGTGCTGCACACAGTGCATATTAATCAATGCAGTTTTGCAAATACCTGCACTCTTTCTATGTAACCATTGTCAATTATCACAGCACTTCATAAAGCAGACAGCACATTAGCCCCTTGCACAGCTCTCCGTGCAGCCCAGTGCTTAACTGAGAAAGTCGACCCATTCAAACTTTATGCTCAATTGCATCATTTTTCTTTATTCTCTTGTGGAAGGAAAATTACACACATCCAGTCACCTTACATTTTCTGTACTGTAACCAAAGGTTTTTCCAAGAAATATTGCATTCTATGTAAAGTAAAAAAACCAGAACCTGGAGTATGAGAGAAATTTCTGATAGCATTTCAGGGTAGAGCTCAGAGTTTATACAGCAATAGTTCATCAAAGAACCTCCTTCTCCTGACTGCCTTGCTCAATGCCAGCCTCAACAATCTTTCCATGCTCCCAAACTCATCTAACAGGCTAGTGGAACTCACTTTATTCCATCCTTTAATATTTTTTAAGATTCCATTTCCATATTTCATTTAAATACTGATTGTCCAAGAGATGTAGAGCTACTGAAATAGATTTCAAGCAAAGTTTGCTTTATCTGAACAAGTCTCCAGGAAAAGAGGAGAAACCCAAAAAAAAAAAAAAAACCAGGTTAAAAAGGAGAAGCGTGGGAATGAGCTTGTCAAAGAGGGTTTTTGATCTGTCTCACAAAATATTTGACTATGTGAGGAGACAAGTACAAGTAGATGAAATTTTCCGTATAAGAAAACTCCTCCACAGTCTAGTTTCAAAACAAAGAAGTACACACATTAATGTCAGCCGTTCTGTGCCAACTGATTAATTTTTGTAATCTTGTTTTAGGTTTCCTCTTCAATTGTCAGTTGTATTTTCTTAAGAAATCTGCACTCAGCTGCATTTTTAAGCACTCTCTCTACTCAAATGAACTAATCTCTTATATTGTACTTGTCAAAAAAACCCTTGAAATATTCTTTTCCCCTTGGAAGGAATAATTTATGGTAAAGTACATTTTCTCAAGACCTTTCTTTATCAGGAGGACATATGTGAAACTGTGGGCATAATTTTGGACTATCTTTTGCCCTCTTGATAACAAACAGTTTAGTCTGTTTTACTGAAGCACTTCTTTATGCAGGTGGATGATAAAACCATCCTTCAACCTGAAGAAAAAGATTTCCTCATGCCGCTATGATTGCACTTCCAACCTGCTCAGAGGAACAGATATTTTTGCAACCTTATTTTGAAGCTTTCCTATGTTGATACTACAAAGTCACTGTCCTCTGAGAGCAGCTGCCTGGTACTGTCAGAAGGCATAGCCACTTCAGACTTTGTTTGTAAACAAAGGGCCTCCTGTGACATAAAAATACTCCAGGTATCAAGCAAATTTCAAAGTCTCCATGAGAAATTTGAATATTCTTTTTTCCTGTGGCAGCTGCCGTCTCTCCTGCTGGATGGCGGTGGAGTTGGAAAATAACCTAAACAGTTAACATGCAATGAAAATTCAGGAGCCTACAGGGAAAAATCTTTCAGTCCATTTTTGAGAAGACAAACATCCAACCAAAACATTAACAGTTTCAGTAAGCAATAATCACCCTGGTTAGCAATCTAAGCAGGGATTGTACAGACATGTGATGAAGGTAAAATCGAATATTAGTATGGTGTTTCTAAGTTTAGTTGGTAGATTGAATCAGGAAAAGTGCCCTGTCTAGACAGTCTCAGCTTTGTAAATAAAGGAAAGACCCCATTCCTGAACTGTTTATCCACTCCTTTTATGTGTTCACCTGAAGACACAGACACACACACATCCAAGTTCACTCCAAGGTTTAAGAAAAGCAATATATTCCTTTTACAAAAATATATTAGACACTTGGATTCAAAATTATAGAGAGTTTTTGTTGGGCCTTTCAGCAGTTCTTGTAGTGTTTATATAAAAGTGCTTCTGACACTAAATTATTTGCAAATGTTCCTCTTTTGGGGTGAGATCTGGAGTCAAATTATAATAAGCAAGAGCAGATTGACCCAGATTAAAAGATAGAATTAGTCTGTCTGATTAGTAAACCTAAAAAGTACTACTTACACTAAGTTACTGTTTTTATGACAAAAGAAGACATCCTGGCAGAACAATAAAGTCAGTGCCGTGGAGAAGAACCTTGCAATTTATTCCAAACAGTTCAAAAAATTCAGTTTAGAGATACAGCAATTGAGTAGAGCTGAAATATTATTATGCCAAAGGTAAGTCTAATGATACAAGTAAATACATTCTAACTGTATATACCTGATTCTTTTTCATATCAAAGCCATGTTTTGTTCTGGTATGGGTGAAATTTTAATTTTATGCAAAATCCCACTGAATAGGCTAGGCTCTCACAAAAAATGTTTTTTTTTTCCAGTAAGCACTCAGGCCCAAACCAACTTCACTTTACAGCTCCAGTGGGAGCTCTCTTGGTATAAACTGAAATGAAAATTAGGTCTTCATGTGTGTAAATATATACACTTGTATATTTTTATTTACACAGATGTAGAATTATAAAATTACTCCTTTAGGGACTCAACCTTAGAATATTATATATTGGCTAAATTTAATGACAAACAATGCATCAGCCACTACTCAGGGAGTGAGGGAAGGAAGAATTGAATCCATTTGCTATCCTATAAGCCACTATGATTAATTAAATAAATACAGTAAGAGTATTATGGTCTGTAAGATGTAAGATCTGTA
Organism: Falcunculus frontatus; assembly: GCA_013398115.1. Classification (NCBI taxonomy): domain Eukaryota; kingdom Metazoa; phylum Chordata; class Aves; order Passeriformes; genus Falcunculus; species Falcunculus frontatus. The sequence goes on from VZRV01007534.1 coordinate 656,260, forward strand.
CCACTTCCATTCAAGCACCTCAAAGCAAAGCACTGTGCTACCATCATTCCCATTTCTCCTGAGCCTGAAACGTGTGGTTTTTGTATGAACCTGTCCCATGGTTCAGCTGTGGTGGCACACAACAGTCAGTAAAGTGAATTGTGGTCACAAAGCATGGGCATCAATGCTGGGCATCCTCAGCAAGAATCCTTCCCAAGCTGGAAAAGCTGGTGGTCATTGTGACCTGGAAAGGTTCTACCCTAATGGGTAACATTTTTCATCAACCAGCTCAAAGTTGGCATTTCCACCAGTTAGTGCTTCCAAGTCTGCTGAGCCACTTGCACACCAGTGTCGCTGGTTTTACACACTGGCTTCCCAAATTGCTTATAAAATACAGGTCACAGTTTGGAGCCATGTCCTGTTTCCGCTCACAGCAGATCTCTTGAGTCCGTCAAGAAAAAGGTGGTGGGTTTGTTGGGTTTTTTCCCAGGGTACACTGCAGGAACTTTGAAGAGAGGCCATCATCTGATTTTGAAAGACTCAGAATAGTAGGATCTCCTGGACAGCTCTCTCAAGTGGGAAATAACAAATTTTGTTCCAATGTCTCTCCCATGTAGAAAATCTGCTGATTATCCCTCACTGTGGGAGGCAGTTTCCCATCTGCTGCTGAGTGCTATAACTGTGACCATACCCTAAGCAGTTTCAGGATGACAGTGAAATGTGCATTTTTAAGACCAAAGGGAGAAGGAAAAGCCTGATGTCGAGACAGGAAGCTGATGAGTCTTGTAATAGCTGACTCTGCTATATACTGTCTTTGTGAGAACAGGAGATGAGAAAAAAAGTGACTTGCAAGAGATAGGAAGAAGCCATGGGAAAAACTTGCTGGATATATTTTAAGAGTCAAAATTAAGATTTATGCAGAATCCTTATATTTGGTCCAGTCTAGGATTATTTGTAAATAATATGTATGTTTGTATATGTACATACTATTGCATATCTTCATGTGTATAGGTAGCTATGTGAGGAATCAATCCTGCCTCATCATCAATACTTCATGTGGGTTTTTTGTTATAGAGTACATTTAGATTTATTAAGATTTAAGTCCACACACAGATTTTATAGCAAATGATGTCAGGACATTACAATGAATTGATGACTCAAAATCATGATTGCAAAGGCAACTTCAATGAGTTTAAAATAAGTAATAATAGACTGAATTGAAGACTAGGAGCAGAAAAAGTTTTCACTGAGCATGCAGAATGACCTTGGGGGAAATTAGGTATCCTGATGTTCCAAGGGACAGGGGTAAAACCTTCAGCATACTGAATGTGAAGCATTCCTACTTAGCAAACTGAGTAGATGAACCCTCTCCCAAGCTGACATCTTAAGGGACGATGCTTAGCTGTACTCCTGGGATTAAATGGGAAAAGGAGCACTGAGTCAGGATGGAAGGAGAGTGCAAGACAGCAGTGAGGGAAAAGTTTGTCTTTGCAGATGTACAACAGCTGCTTCAAACTGCACCCAAGTCTACTTTCCCCCAGATACAGCTGCTTTTCAAAATGTTTTGATAACCATGTATTACAATATTAGATGACAGATAAAACATATACATATAAGCTCTTCAAACAACTGAAGCTACCCTACAAGGGTTAGTGCATAGACATGGTAGAGGTAAGGAGGTAAGGTTACCCTTGAGCACCAAATTCTGTTTCCTTTCATACACCCCTATCTACACACACAGATCCCTCTCCCCCCAGATTCCAGACTGACCATACGGAGCTATTTTTGTATTCATAAAGATGATGTGAGAGTGCTCTCATAAAATTGTGAAAGCAAGCAGGACAGAAAGCTGCAGGGAACAAATATCACAGAAAGCAGGTATTTCTGCCTCAGCCTAATTTCTTGGCAGTATCCACATCATATCTGAACCCTGTGTTCATCCCTGCTGCACCTTCAGAGTAGCTACAAAACCCATCTGAAAGCCTGGGTAGTGGTCTCATGGTTGGCCAAGGATGATTTCTGGGCTACATTAAACCCACAGTCACAGAAGCAACTGAAGTACAAAATATCTTTATGGCACAAGTTATAGAAGTTTGCCCTTTACTTTCTGCATTTCCCTTCACTCAGGGAAGTTTCATAGGGCAGCTTCAGAAGACGGGGCTTGCTCCATCCCACCTAACCAACCTCAGCTGAGCATCCAGCTAGACACTTATTCAAACCTCTCAATGAGATGTTTTAATTTTCTGCAAGCTATTAATTACTGTAAATGATCCACAAGGCAGAAACAACACTCTCAGATCAGAACCAGACTTATATGGTAAGTCCCAAAATCAAGCTCTCTTTTTCAGAAAGTCCAGTGAGCCCAGGCAGTCATGATTCATCTTTCCAGACTACATCTAGCAGCGAATAGTGATCCCACAGCCTTCTGAAAAATAAGTATTATTTATAATCGTATTTATGTGTGGGCCATTTCTGGCAGTGTGAGATGAGCTGATGATTCTGAATCTTCCCAGACAGCAGCTCTGCCTCAGTCAAATTCTCCTGAGCCATAAAATCCCATCTCTAAACAGATCATCCTTTGAAATCTACCATCTACTTATTTTCTTTTTTCTCCTGTGTTTGTGGGACTTTTCTTGCCCTGGTTCAAACAGCTGAAGGGGAACCTTCAGAGTTGATAGAACTTTCCTAAATGATTCTTAAGGGTGTGCCAAGAAGTTTCAACTTGGACCATTCCTTCTCCTTCTACTTCCCCCTTTCAAATCCTCCATTAAATGAAAACAATGTATTTTTACAATAAACATACCACTAAACACATCCATATATAGACTGATTTGATTATTATTGCAGAACAGCTCTGATTTTTCCAAAGCAACTTATCTTAGTCATCACTATACAGCACAGAAAAAGTCATAAAATGAGAAAATAAAAAAGAAACTCAAAACCTTCTCTTTAACATTCCTCATTGACAACGTCTTCCTTATGTATTCCACTTTGTCCTAAGTGTTTCTCTAATGCTTTAGTAACTTGCTATCCTCTGCCTACCACTGAAAGTGAGCCAAACAGGGCACGTGCTTAGTAGGGCAAATTTTTTATGCAATAAAGGAAGTGAAGTATCTTCTACGAACTTAAACTGCAGGCTTTGGGAGATAGGAGAAAAGTCTAGGAAAGTGGAATGAGAATAGGCTTAAAACACAGAGTGAATATCCATACAGCAAAATTACTATGGAATATATAATTACAAGTCCTTGGCTGCTCAGTGTTTTGTCTCATCCCCCTTAAAAACTGCATTGTGACACAGGAGCCGGCATCAACTCCAGTTGTGTCACCAGTAACAATGACAGTTATTATTACTTTTTATTATATGCAAATTCTCCATTTGTTCCTGCAGCTAACACGGCCTTTAATCTGGTACCAGTACAGCACAGGTGAATTCTGTTTTTACTGACAACAACATATTTCCTGCTGGGAAAATATGACTCGTCATGGAAAAGGCTTAATCTTGAAGTTCAGCTATTTTTTGTTTCTTGGTGGCCTCTAATTGTAAGCTTGAGGCAGTGCACAATAATTATCAGTCTGCAAGCATGAAAAGGAGTAAATGCCAGTCAGGCTATATGGTTGCTTTGTACACACAACATGTAAAGAACTCTGCCGTGTCAGTGGTGGGCTGGCAGCTTTCTTCTTCAGTGTAATGGCAGTGATTCAGCTGGTAACTGGATGAAAAATTGCAGCAGGTTTCCCTGTTATGATTCTTTCATGCATCTCTGTCAATGACAGTTTACATTCTGGGATTGAGATCATTTGTTTCCTGTTTGCTCACAGCTTCAGGCTTTTCTTGTTTGCCACCATGGATTTACAGCCCTCCCCCTCCAGCAAACCACATCTAAGGGGTTGAGGGATTACAAGGCTTAATACTTTACAGCTCAGCACATGTAGCAGAAAGCTGGAACTACTGTAAAAGCAATGATGACTACATATTCCTGTGAAATAGATACACACACGTGTGCAGATATGTATGTCTATATAGAAAGAAGCCCACAGAGCAGCCCACAGAGTAGTGAGATGCTAGACTGAAAGGTTTATCAGCAGATCATCTTCTCATCTTCTCTGAAACTAACAGGCTAAACCTCAGAAAGAAAAAAATATTATAAATACACATAACCTTTTTAATATGTTTCTTCCGCTAACCCGAGTTGGAAAACGATACCAAAGTGAAATGCACGCTTCAAAAGACTTCCAACAGTCAGACCTTTCTGCAGTTTGATGAAAAAGATGTTGCTACACCCATACAGTAATTAAACAAAAATGAGGGCATTAAGCACAAGCATGAACAACCTGACACAGTACTAATCATACTTGCCTAGCAGGCGAGATGCTTATACCCCAAGATCTGACATATTTTACTCCCATGCTTCCCCACCATCAATACGTGTGCCCTCCCAATGCCTATCTGAAGCAGGCAACTGCTACTACCTACATGAACCAAAGTGTAAATATGAGCACAGACAGGAATGTTAAGGCTTGCATTTAACTCCTGCTAAAATTAACTGCAGCTGATTTCAGCCTCGAAAAATGCAACCCTAAGATCTCAGAATAAAACATGAGGGTAAAGCAGTGAGACTAGAACAAAATGGTGAGTGTGTAATTAAATGGAGACCTGAATATAAGTTGCCCAATCTAGCATCTTTCTTACTCAGGTATCCTTTTTCTTTATCTATGAAAGGAAGTATTGTTTGTCTTTATCACTCTTGTCATGGTCAGAAAAACTGGGTGAGATGCAGAGTTTATTTGGTAAATGCCACCTGTTTTTTTTTTTCCTATTTACTAGTTGCTCAGAAACAGTTCAGCTTTTCCTTGAAAGAGTATTTGTATTCAGAGAATTATTTGTGGTTGCCAGCTTATTTTCAAGCAGCTCATTACAAGCGTTCACTCTTTAAGTACTTGGTTAATTTTGATTAGATAAAAGGCTATAGGGTATGTTTCTGTCCCTGACTAAATCTCTGAGTGTTCAGTTTCTTGATTAAGTACTCATGTTTACAAATTTACAACTCTCTTTCTAAGACTGTTCTTAAATATTTATTTAATATACACTCTTTCAAACATTACTGCCATAAGAAAATAATCTTTGTCACAGCAGTTCAAGCAACAGTCTCTGGTGACTAAAGTTTCAGAAGGGGCATTACTTGTTTGAGAGAGTACAACTGATGTCATCCTATTTGAAAATGTAAACATGATGTATTACATAGGTCAGCTGTAAGAAAACTAGTCTTAGAGTTGCAGTGTGCCATATGAACCCCTTTGAACTCACTATAATATTTTAAAATGAAATGGCATAGACAGATTTTTAGAAATGTTTCTGGATCCACTGACCTGTCCTTGTTCCTTTGCGTGGTTCCAGAGTTGCAAAACAATTGTGAAACTGTGTTCATCAGTGAGTTTATTACTGCTTACGTCATCAGAATGGTGCAAAGAAGCTTTTTAGAAGCGGTCTTAGGCACCTAAAATGACACAAACCACTGTGATATTAACCTTTGTTTCCATCACATTCACTCACATTTACTGTAGGAATTCTAAGAATGAAGATACGACCTTTGGGGGAAACACTATTAAAAGATCTCAGGATCAAGTCCTGAATTAGGTTGGACTTTAAATATCAGTTCTTTGTGTCAGATGAAATTGAGCAGAAGAGCCAAAAGGAGGCAAAGGCCAAGCCAGAGCCTAGCAGAGGTGGGCCAGCAGAGGCAGCCAGGGAACACAACTGGCAAGAAAAGAAACTAAACTCCTTTGCAGCAACTGTGTTAAAGCCACTGTTTGAAATGCCCACTCTGAGCAGATTCTCCTGAAAAGAAAGGCAGGAAAAGGATAACCCACTTTGCCAACTGAGTCAAGCCACAGCCTCCATGCAAAACTGACACTAAGTATTTTACTCTTTACAAATAGTCTTTATAATTGGGATTTTTAAATAATCCTTCTTAAAAGGGATTGCAGCTGTAATCAATTTGTGGAGGGCTGTTTTAATAAGAAGCTGCTCGAATAGGATTAACTATGAGACCCTAGACCTCTTTCCTCCAGTCCTTAAACTCCTATTTGAAACATTTAGATACCCCATAAATTATTTATTGGTCTTACAAGGTGTCATCAAGCTAAGAAAATGATGCTTGACAAGTTGAAAACCGTAACCATTTCCACCAATTTGTTAACAGCCTCTCCCACATGGCATGTAATGTCTCACTTCTGCCTTGTCTTACAGGAACAGTAGTTACATTCACCCATTGCACCAAAAGCACATGTGGAGAGCTGTCAGACCTTGTGCATTCTGTTTATTTCAGGAAACGTTCCAGAAAATAATTTATAGATAGATTGAAAATAGAATGTCAAAGTGGATTTCCTTTTCCTTGCAAGGTTCTTAAACAACAAGGGAACAGAAAAACCAGAGTTTTTCACTCCCTCTGTCTACCAAAAAACCCCCTCTGTGATTTCTGAACTGCACAGATCAACACATATATAGGCATGCTATAGAAAGGAATACAGGGAAGATCTATGAGGGCTTTGGCCAAGAAAAGAGGAATCCTCCTTTCACATCTCTCAACAGCTCTATCTGTCAGCAAGGTTGGAAAAAAAGGCTACTGGAATTTTTTTTTTTTTGCAGGGCTTCTCCAGCAACACTGGTTAGTGATGACTGGCAAAAAGATAGTGGGACAAGGACACATCTTTTCTACAAGGGATCTGGCTTAAGGATCACTTCAAGTATGAGGCAATCTGCATTTAGCAAATATCATCTTAAATCAGTCTTTATCATTCTGATTATCTGAGAAGGATAGAAACTCACTGCACCTGAAAATAGGTTTCTGCTCATCACTGCTTCTTGTGGGAATGTAATACAAGGCTTCATGCTTGCTTTCCTTTGTAGGATCTTGACACACCGACTCCTATGCTGGCAATATTCAATCATTAGTTACAGCAGTTTTGTGGGGATCTTAGGCCATAAGCACTTTGTTTAAATAGTTTGTTAGTTTGTTTTGCTTGCTTTTATTTATTTAGGTATTTACTTTTTACAACCAGCATGAGATTATAGATTTGATCCATGGTGCAACCAATCTTTGTACCATTAAGCCATCTGTGCCAGTGAATCACATAAAGCAATTAAAAAACTGGTTAAACAAAGACTTCAAAGTGAGAAGCTCTAATTTATCACATGCTGTTTATTTACTGTATTATTCTACTAATACCTGATCAGTCAGCCTTCAACAGCAATAATAAAACTGTCCATGAGACCAAGGCTCATGGGGGAGTGACCTGTAGTTTTGCAAGTGTACAGTTTCAACAGACAGAATATCTGAAACTAAATCCACTTAAAAGCACAGAACTGGGGAAACTACAGATGCACACAAGTAAGGTTTTGTCTGATCTACTTCCTGATATAATTTCAAGTTCACTGAACTTCTTTGATGTTTGGTCATTTTAAGAGACAGTGACTGCTGAAAGCTTCTCTTCCGTTCAGTTCTGGTGCATGGGACACAAAGGACAGCAAAAACTACCACTATTACTTATGAACTATCATGTACATCCGACTTTATCGGATATTTAAATGTTGGGACTGGGTGTGGTCATTTAATAGAAAATCCCTCTGTGTCTTAAAAAGAGAGAAAACAGAATATTAAGTGAAAAAAATAGGAAAAAGACATCTATTTTTACTTTCGAAAATATCTAAGCTGTTTGTTTCTGACTCCTTATAGACATCATGAGATTATGGTTTGATCCTTTGTACAACCCATCTGTTTAGTATGAAGCAGTGTTAGTGTATCACGTAAAGCAATTAGAGAAACTGGCTAAACAAAGACTTCAAAATGTGAAGTGTCTGGCAGTCCTGGCTAAAATATTTAAAATACAATACAGTTCCTTTTCCACAAACTGCTCTATGAAATAGATAACTCCCAGCAGACTGGAAACATTAGCAGAGACGTCACTGAAAACACAAGCTTAGATTTAATGCAAGAAAGTTGCTGCTCTCTGCCATCTGATTTTTAGATGCTTGTATATGATTTTAAAACCGCTTCAGCACTTTAAAAACAAGTACTTCTGCTTCACATTTACAAACTTGGCCATGATGGCCTCAGATATTGGGTGAAAGCAAATAGTGCTTTCCCATTTTCCTTTGAAAATCTTGATTTTGACTGTTTAAGCATACAGTCAGCCATAAAGTTACTTTAAATCACAAAAGGAAAGCACAACTTTTAGAAGCGGCAGCCTACAGGTGAGAAACATTTTATAAGAAGTGCCTGAATACTCAAAAATATTTGAATATGAGTTTTCCTTGTTCAAGGTAATTTGTAGAGCTTTTATGATAGTACAGCTTTGCTCATTCATGAACAAAGATATTTGTGGTTTTAGGCAGACACAGAAACAAATGAGTTTAAAGACACAGAAAGCAATATAATTTAGCAGGGGGAAAATGGAGAAATTCTTGAGCTGCTAATAGAAAAGAAGCACATTGGCCTAGAAACCTCTTTTTGTTTATAATTTCATAAACTGAGTCAGTAGCCTGAGACAAGCCTGTCACATCTTTGGCACTGAACAAGGGTCAGTGATGGATAACTGACCTCCTTTCTCACTTTTATCAACAAATGTCAAAAAAGGCAAACAACAGCAATGACATTCTGCCCAAACAGCCAAGAGTGTTTCATTTTCTTTGCACTTCTGTTTCCTCTGTGCCTTTAATCAGGGCTGGGGGATGTAATTGCTCTGTCTGGGCACAGCTTAAGGCATGCTGTGCAACTAACAATTAGTTTAGAGACTGAGATCTATAAATTTTGAGAAAAGAGTAAGAGGATTTGGTGTGCTTGAGCTATCCTTTCTAATGAAGAAAAATATCACACCGGAAGGGACCCAGAGTGTTATCAAAGCAACTTAATATCATCTGGTAGTGATTTGTAGGCCCTCATAATCTATTGTGATCATGTTGAAGGGGGAGGAAAAAGTCCACGTGTTCCACTATTTATGAGATTTCCCAAACGATGGCCGCCATCTGTGCAAACGCCACTAATCTCAGCCACCGTCCTCATGGCAAATGGCTCCATGAGATTGTCCCAGGGAAGGGAAACACTGCAGGAATGTTGGGCTATTTATTGTTTATAAAAATAAACCAACTGGACTAAGACATATGCGAGGAATTTATACCAAACAGCTGCAAAAGCAAGTTGCCTCAATAGGCAGGGTGCATCGATGATGCAATCAGACCACACCGAAAGATTTTCCTATTAATCTTAGAATATACATGGCATGCTTGAGGTACTGATTTGTCCCCATCTACACCCAAACTCACCTTAAATGGATATTCTTAAAGTAATTTTTGAAAACAGTTTATGTAGACAGGAACTGTTCTATTATGCAAGTTTATTAACTAAATAAATACAAACAAAGTCTAAGGACAGTCTGTCCCCATAGAATCTTACCTCACCCAAACATTCTCTCTTTACTCTCTTAGCTAAACAAGCACAATGCAGATACTAATACTCAGTGTTAGTGAACCATGCACACCAACTTTCTGAGATTTGAAAATTCCTTGTTTTATGGTTAACAGTCCAATCCCACTAAAGTCCTTCCTAATTTCTTAATGAAGAAGACCAAACCCATCACAATGAGAAACAACATTCAGTGAGAACAGAGTCAAGGAGTAATGAGATAACACCAAAATGACAAATGGTGTCACGGCAAACCCACAAAGTACAATATTTTAGTGTTGAGCCTGCATGACAGTATCAGACAAAGGGGAAAAGAGAGCTGATCAGAGACGAGCTTCTTGCCTTTGTAAAGCTGGTTTACCAGACATGCTTGACACTGGAGAGAATCTTTTTAAACTGCTAATGGGTTAGTATATGTACAGCAGCCTCCAGGAAATTCTCTTTCTAGGTTTACATGTTTGAAAACAGCTATCTTCGCTTTTCATTAAAACTGCATGCACTTTGAAACACCTGCCTTCAGGAAAACTCCCAAGCTGATTGACTCTAACATGAGAATTAATTCAGGCTGCTTTAGTGTGTGGACAAGGCTACACAGAACAGTGTGTCAGAATTAGGCTTTTCCATAATAAAAACTGGCAAGGATTGCTCTTTTGGGAATCCTGCTCAGCTGGAATTCAAACACTTTGTTTGACAACTAATTTTCAAGGTGTGTGTCCTTTTCTTTTAAACAAACACATGATGCTTGAAAACCAAGGTACAACAGTGCATATGTACATATGTATGAATGAGAAAAGGACAGCTCCTGAGAAATCCTTTCCTATAACTTGTGAATGTTACTCACCCACACTAACGCCAGATCTTTCCAGCTAGAAGGAAGGAAAAATGCTTTGTTTGCTCAATTTGTTTCAAAAGAGTGATACCGCTAGTAGATACCAATTGTACTTTCTGACTTCTGGGAGACTCTAGAATTTGGGTCTTCCTTTTCTGGGGGGGAAAACATCTCTGCACAGTCATAAGATATTCTAGCTCAGACACTGTTAATGTATGAGGTACACACTTGAACTGGGTGCTTGTTATCAAAAAAACCACCCCCAAACCCAACCCTTCACCCCAAAACAAAAGGCTTTAAACACTCAAAGAACAGTTTCTGTGCTACAGGCACACTTTGCATTGCTCACACTGTCTCAATGAATGATTTTACTGAAGCCCAGGCTCCAACACCTGACCATAGGTATCTCTTCCCTAGATACCACACATAAATATTTTTAAGTTCTCTGTCCACATCCAAACTCAAAAATTCTCACTTGGGTATTGGTTAAGGTCTCAGTTCTCCTGCAGTTTTAGCTGATCTATAAAACAGCATAAAGGCTGTTTAAAGTCATTAGTGAATCCGACAATAAACTCGCTCTGTTACAGGCAAGAGACAGTTGAGAAACAAATTCAAAGATATCTGTTGTCTTAATAATCACTGAAATGCAATCTTGGTGTTGCTCACGGTGTAATTACCTGACATTTTTCTCTGACAGTAAGGCAGAGAAATTCTTGTATTTCCTTTAAACGCTGACTGTTCATTTCTGTTCCTGTGCTGTGGTTAACTCTCTTTTCTGTGCTGAAATTTACAGAAGTGGCCTCACAAAAATCTGTAGAAGCACAGCAAAGGTGAGGTCTGGGACCCAGAAGTCAGAGAACCTTTGCAGTTGCCTCCACCTCTAGAGAGAAAATAGATCCTACATCAGCAACAGGCTTCATTTCTGATCAGATTCTAAACTGGTTTTAGAGTACATGTAAAGTCCTAAAGGTTACTCTAGAAAAAATCCTGTTTCAAAGAATGCCAAGTCTACCTTGTCCAGTAATACAGACTGAAAAATTAAGCTGGTAGCATTTAAAGATGTCTCTCTTAGAAGTGGACTGAGACATTTCACATGAGCATGTGAAATGATCAGTATTAAAACAATGTGCCTGGTAGAATTTCCTTGTGTCAGTGATTGTCTCCCTCCTTGCCAGAATCTGATCACCTATATGAATCCAGAGATATAACTTTAAGTCTATTATCAAACACATAACTTTTCCTAACACACTTAGGATTGGTATGCATGGACACTCAGAAAGAAAGTGCAGCAGATCAACCAAAGATCAATGTGAACAAGATAACCCATGTTCAGCCTATAGGTAGGTGATCTTAAGCACCAACCCTTGGTCCAACACTGCGGAAACAGCTCCAGCATCCTGCCCCTGTTTCTGCTGTCAGTGGGAGTAACCAACAGGATGGGTGGGAGCATATCTCAGCTCAATTTCCAAAAAGGAAATCTCCCTCATTGAGACACTGCTCCCATCTCCTGCTGCAATTTTATTTCATTCTGAGTTGTACCACTGGAACTGTTTGTGAAGTCATATTATAAAGTTTGTTGTAAACTGATATGGGTTCAAAAGCTTTTGTGTAATGCTGGTGGCAGATGTGAGGTTGGCAACAGTCTCTTAAATCAGCTGTGGCACATGAGAGATAGTGGAACTTTATCTAAGGTTATCTTTTCCCCACCAACTTTTGTGTATCTTATGTCACTAAATTCACAAACACGTCACAGAAGCTGATGGGAAAAGATTTGCAGAGCTTGAGCCTTACCAGGGAACAGTCTTTCCAAAAGGAAACCTTACACTGGCATTGGTTCATAGAAGCGTATGCAGACGACCCAGGTAAACCTAAGTCCCCAGTTTTCAAACACAGAAACAAAAATAGATTGTTTCCTCCTGTAAATGCATGCCAGGAAAGTACAGTCATGAGGACTGAAATGATGCTTGGCTTTTGCTCCCACTCTCTCAAGCACAAAACAACCAGAAAATAAAATTCACTAGCTGATTGCTTTTTAGGTTTCATTTAAAACATCTTTATAACTCCAGTGTACTTCCTACTCCTACTTATTCCTGCATCATCAGTCATGCAGAGCACTGTAGAATACCATGTTTGTCACTCTTCTGAAATGTAAAGGTGTATGCTACCTGAGATATATTGTTTCAGGACTGCTGATTGATTCATACTATGATGGGAGGACAACAAACCATTCAGAGTATGCCAGTAACTAAGCTTTTTCACAAGTTATTTATCAATCTTTCAAGACATTACCACTTTTTTCCTATTAAAGCACACGGAGCCATCACCCAGGAGCTAGCAAAAATTGTGGCATTTTGCTCCTGATTACAAAATGTGGGCTAAAGTATTGGTGACCTAGAAATATACAGTGCTTTCTCCTGTATATATAAAGCATAAAGAGTTTCAGACTGCAAGATGCACAATTGCTTCATCACAAAATGAGTAGAAATGTTTCATTTCTGCAGAGCCTGATCATTATTTCTGAGCTGTGTAACATGAGGAGCCCTACACAGAATTTCCCTCTAATTAGCAGCTACGTATGTCCAAGTTAATTGAGAAATAGGACTTGGAAAGCCTTAAAAATCACGTATTATTTGAAGTGCTATCATTCCCTCTGTTTTAAACATGAAAAGATTACGCTAAGAGACAGATACACAGTGGGATCTTACCTTTTACTTCTCTGCCTGGATGCACAATTTGAGAAGTGATCTGTCCTGTAAGACAACCAGAAAATATCTTTGCTGTTTTTATGCTGACAATTTATTTTTGTGATCCTACAAATCCTCTTTTTTCATCAGGTATTAAATAAAGCACTTCCTGAGGAAGGTGAAGGTTCTAGTCAGGCTCTTAGAGGTTGAATAGGAAGTGCAGTTTAAGCAGGGCAAAGGCAGAGCTAGACATTTACCTACATTTCTATTACACCCTCCTATAAAGTAGGTGCAGTCTTCTATCTCTTTATAGAAATAGCCCTGTATATCTTTAAAAAGGTAAGTAGATCTTCTCTACTTGCTAAACACATATGATTCACTGATGAAATGAGTAGTTTTCAAGCCCTGGAATCTGACTTGTTTCTTTTTTTAAAATCTGGTATGTTACGGGCTAGGCCGTTGTAAGGAAGCATGAGGGAGCTACATTTATTTGCACTAGCTAAATATCTCATTTGTCAGCATTCTGAACAGGAGGAGTCTGAAGATAGGTGTTCTTTCCCCTCCGTATCCACAAAATGAAAATTAATTGGCCTCCCTCCAAGGCCCGTGTAGTACCACGAGCCAATAATCCTCAAAGGCTGTGTGAGTACCATCAATGCATACGACAAAATTTAAGTGAAACACTGATGAACAAGATCCACATCTTCACAGAAAAGCCCATGAGAAAGGAACTTATTTTTATAAATTGCAGCACATTATTCAACATTTCTAATAAGCTATATGGTGCTTTTTAAGCTATATAATTATGACTAGTTAAAAAAATATCATTAATGAAGATTAACCTGGAATAGACAAGATAAAATTTATGACTGTTTTGTAACAAAGCCAGTTGAATCCACTGGAAACTTGAGGAGCAAACAAAAGGACTTAGTCTAAACATTCGAGAGACTGAAATTTAAATGTTGTGATAAAAACTCATTTTACCTGTAAAAATCCTGCAGTGGATAACAAAGGTATTTTAATGCAACCGCCACCATCAGTTTTTGCTTTGATCCTTAATATACTCCCCTCCTGCCTACAAACCTGAAACCTAAAAAGCAGCAAACTCGGAGGAGGGAAGGGGAATTGCTGCCACAAACCTGAAAATTTAATAAATGAGAAACCTTTATAAGATTCCAGTCAATCTTAAGCAATATGAGCCACGATATATATCATCACATATAATGACAGAGCAGTCAGGGAGTTGTGTCACCACTGAAAGGGGAGAGGAGGATCCTGCAGGGCTGAGCTTTGCCCCAGGAGCTGCTGCACTCCCAGAGGAGGTGTCCAGGCAGCTACTCCAGTGGTATGGTTTCCTCAGAGCCCAAAACTCTGTGTGACATTCATCCCGAGAATGGTGAAGTGTGGTTAGAAGCCAGAGCTACTTTTCACTTCTGAGGACATTGTTTTTTATTGGGTTTCACACTCACTGTGGAAAGGGTTGCTTTACAAAATCACCTTTTCCTTACATTGATTTTCTAGTTGCTTTGCCTTTCCGAGGTTTTGTGGAGTAGTAAGGATCATGTAGTATTGAGCTTACAATAAAGAAGACCTGGAAAAGAACTCTGTATGACATTAGGAGGCAGAACATAAGCTGATTTTTTAGATCAGGCAGTAAAAAAAAAAAAAAAAAAAAAAAAGTAGATTAGCCTAATGAAGTGTCTTTTTGTTCATATTTTCCTATTCTTAAAAAATAAAACTATTTTTCAGGTTTCAGAAAAGAAGGAATAAAGATCAAAGTAAGGAATGTTCTCAGCATTCTTGAAACAAGTGATTCTTCATATTACTACTTTTTATGGGAGTGACTGTCAATCATCAATCTTCAAAAGTGTCATAAACACCCACACATGCTATTTCAAAGATACCTAATGTAGGATATATAATACCATATTTCAAGCTGGATTCAAAGCTTTTCATCTATCTAATAGTTAGGAACAAGGAAAAACACAAACATCAAATGAAATGAAATGTATTTGTTGATGCTAACTGCAAATATTAATTTTATAAAAATTAAGTCTATTACATATCCATTTAAAAATAATTTTTCATGTCTGAATGATGATAGAGATCCTGAAATGACTGCATCCATAGAGAAACACTGATCTAAGCAGGTGATCTGCCAGGCGGGACCAATATTAAAGTGCATGTCATGGCGTACAAATTTCCTCATTTCTTAAAGAAATCAATAATCTTTCACAGATTTCATCCCATTGTGACCTGATCTCAGATACTCGTCAAGAATTCACAATACACATAAGCAGGGGGGGAAATTCCACAAACTCCTATTTGTGGAAGGCACTCCTCCTCCAAAACAACAGAAATATTCATCACAGCTCCTAGACACTTGCAGATTCTGTTAGCAAGGTATATTCAAGACAGAAAAGATGCACGTGACAGATTTCCACCGTTTTTTTCAAATTATTAGGAAAAATATCAGCAACAGTGTATTTGGAGCTGCATGAGGCAATAAATTATAGCTTGTTCATGCTGCAGCTGAACCAAGAGAGAAACACTGGGCAACCAAGGGATGGTTGTAAGCAGATCTACAGAAAGCCAGGATGACTGCTTGGAAAGAACTGCAAAGGAACACGGACAGAATGAAGTAAGGAGAAATTATTAGGACAGAAAACTTTTTAGTGCTTTGCTCCTTGATCATCTTTGATGTTTAGAGGACCAGATAGTGTTTTATTCAATCCAGAAACTTTACACATTACTGCAGTGACAGTACTGCTGCTTGACAACCAAATGGACCACAGCTCTCGATGAGAAGTTTATCAAACAGCCCAAGGACATGGCCACAGGGCACCAAAAGTGCTCAGAGCTTCTCCAGAGGGACTGGTGATCCCTCACTGTGCTTTGTTCCAGCAGGCCAAGGACCTCACAGGACACAACCAAACCCGAGCCTGAGGCAAGTGGAGTGTGGATGCTAAATAAAAGGAGTCATGGATTCAAACTAATTTTAACCTAACATTCTCTTTTTGTCACATCCCTTAGGTGAAAAAAATTCAATAATGGCTGGGGAGCACAGGAACTGCCAGCAAAAATGTGGGAGGAACAGCTGGGCTTGCCTCCCTGTGGCTGGGGCAGGTGGCAGGGCCACACTGGCATCATGTGCATCTCCCTGCATGGGTCCTCCCTCTGAGCTCGCACATTAATGGAACTTCAGGCCCAGTAAAAAATACTGGATATATTTCTCAATCTCAACTCCAGCTTTCAAATGAGTGCATTATTTATTCATTAGTACTACATTCAAAGTGCTGTTTCCCTTGTTACTTGGTGAAATAAATGAAAGAACAGTGATATCACTCTAAATCCCAATTTACAGCTCTTGCAAGCCCCAGATGACTGTATCATAAAATTCTCCTTTCCCTCCCCCTCTCCACTCCTTTCTGCCTTTCATCTGACAGAGAAGAACTGCCCACTGCAATGAGCTGAAGGCTGATCCGCTGGCCTGACCTAAGCAGAGGAAGCTATAATAATGATCAATAGATTCCAAACGGGAGGAAGGACAGTCCTAGACTCACCACTTGGATCAGAAGATTGGGCTCTACATGTAAGGTGCACCTGCAGACACTTTTTTTCTCTGGAGAAAGACTGGACAGGGAAGGAAGGGCAGACTGGACCATACAGACACAGTGCACATATGTGGAGAATATTTTCACTTCCTTGTTTGCTGATTTGTCTTATAAAAAACAAAATATTTATCTAAAAAATTTAGACCTGATTAATTCCTGAATCTTAATTTTGATTTTTAATTTGGGAGATACCCCAAAACATCTCTGGTTCTCATGTGTGGCTGAGCTCCTCACGACTGTAACACACAATTCAGCTCTCTTAAGCTTCCTCTGGCCAAACTTGCAAATTCGATGTTGTAAGAAATAGAGCAGAATACAGGGAGATTAAATAGTGGGAAGTTTTCAAATCTGACAGGTTTAGAACACGCTTCTAATTTTATGTTCAGGTACTGGCCTTTTATAATTATGGGAGAATTCTAACTTTGACTATACAAAAAGTTCAGCACACACTGGCCTAGGGGTCCTAATCCCTTCTACTTTTGACACATCATACTTGTAAGGAGAATCTTAACCCCAAATGCTTAATACAGCAGGCTAATAAGATTTCAAAAGTTTCCAAAAAAATCTATGATTTAAAAAACTATGCATTTTAAACCCCAGCTGGTGATTCTCAGTATCCTGTCTGCTGCACACTGGAGACACAGCAATGTGGAGGGATGGGGGTGTAATTTTTCAAAGGACTCTAGCTGTTAAGAACCCACTTCTGACCAATTTCTGTAATCACTTAGACTCTAAGGAGCCCTATGTATCACAGAAGAGCAATACTTAAAGGCAATATTATCTATCACCTCTCACCTTTCAGTTCCCTTGGAGCTGCTGCTGACTATTAAGACATTTGAGTTACTTTAGCACCAGGAAACTTGAATTTGTATCTCCCCAAATATTCAAGCTCACGGGAAATAGCAGATGCTTGGCCCACGCAGATGTGCGTGTGTGTAAGGGAAAGAGGGAGGGCAGATATGTGCAAGGGTGTGACAGACTAGGAGATGGCTCCTGCTGTTCACTGAACTGTCTAAACACACCCAGCTACCTTCAAACAGGCAGTAAAATACCAGCACTGGCTGCTCAGGAGAGGCAGACGCATCACTGTGACTTGAGAGGAGGGTCTAGTGTGACAAAAGCAAATTTAGTCCTTTCTATTTGAAGAGGTAGCTCAAAGAGCCTAAAGTAGGCAGAGTCAAATTAAACCAAGGTCAGAATGTAACCATTGCTGAGACAGATTTAGGCAGCAAACCCCAAATTGCTTGAGGACACAAAACCTGGTACTTTATCTTGAAATCTAACATGCGCTATCTGGCAACAGCATTGTTTCAATTATGAAACAATTCACATCTCAGCTGACACATGTAATGAAGCTTGATACTTGCCTAGTACATAATTTAAGGTAAAAGAAAAGAGGGTATGTTTTAGCATGGTCTTTCATATCTTTGTCTATTGTTCTGCAATCCATTTGCATACCTAAAGGGAAATGGCCTTTTTAATTTCTTTCCCCTCTCCTAATCATCTGAGGCCTATTTAGAAGTGTTCTGTATCCTGTAATCAGGCAATTTATACAGTGTGCACCCTTAGGCTACAGCCATTACAAACAAGCTGAAAAACTCCTTTACAATAAATGATTTAGCATGGGAAGACACCATTCATAATTAATTTTTTTCTGTTTGCGTTGGCAGATGGTCTCAGACATTGAAACACGGCCTATTGCCCACACCTTTATTCCAAAGAGAAAAGGGCAGCCTTAGAAGGAAAAGAGAAATGCCTGTAAGACTGCTTCACTTTGGGAATAAATATGCTCCCCATCTTACCATGAATTTGTGTATGATAAAGACTGAATTCAAAGATTGTGGAAGTCAAAGGAAAATAAATCCCATTAGCTTCTGACCAGGACCTGAATTAAAACCACAAGGAAAATATTGACTTGAAGGACAGTGTGACTGTTTTTGGTTTTTTTTTTTTCATTATTTTCCATAAGGGTTATTTCTGAGGCAGCTTAAACAGACATATTGTGAGGGTGGATTAGAAAATGATCAGCTGTGGATTTCTGAAAGCTGGGTACTCACTGAGGCAGCAAATAAAAGAGAGTTCTGCTATTAGCCACATTTTAATAAACACATTTTCCTGCTTCCACAGAAGGACAGCTGATGACAATTTCATTCTACATTTACTCATGCATTTGCTCACTGTTTACACTTTACTTTTCAGTACTTTAAAACAACTTCTGATGCACTTCTGAGTTGCTGGTATCACTGCAAACTCCCCCAGACTGAGATCCAGCCAAGCACACTGTCATTTCAGTGGCCCGTGCCAATATTTTCTTGGTGATAGGACAGTCCTAACTACTACACAGCAAATTCCTAATTTAAGAGTAAATAGACCTTTCTGTGTCACGACTCAGAGTGCTCTGACCATCCCTTTCGCTCTGTAAGAAAAGAGCAAGCTGCATTTCCATATGTGATCCCTAGAATGTGATCTAATCCAGCCTCACTGAAGTCTGCAATGTGTTTAGAGTGCTGCTGTGAAACCCAAAGCCACTGACTGCCCACTCAGCATCATCTGTTTGGATTTACATACAGACAAATGCAAAGTCCCTGGATGAGCCCAAAGGCATGGCACAGGGATTACAAGATGTTATTTCAAAATGCAGTTAGCTTCAGCTGCATCTCATATTTGTGGTATCTAGTCATATCTTCACTTGCCAGGAAGACACATTTACCACAACCTCCTAGGGCCAACCTCAGAAAATCAGGTGAGCTGGACCTTTTCCAAGAAGAGCTGGCTGTACTTTAGGCAGGGGTACTGGACAGAGTGATTATGCACAGCCACCAGAGACCACTCACCGAGTCTCCATTGGCTTTATGAAGTTCTTGCTGTTGACTTCAGGTAATTTTCCTCTGAAAATGTAACAATCAGCTGATACCAACACCTATAGGCATTACACGCTGTGTTACAGTTTCCAAAGGAAAAAGAAAATGGGAGCATTCCATCTCCAAACATTTTCCTGCCCTCTGAATCTAATCCTCAGCATTGCCTGACCTCAGAGGGCAGAGCCAGGCCTGAGAGCCCGGCCCAGGGATCACCCTGGGGCTGTGCAGCCACCACAGGCACTTCCAGGCAACACATGTGGGGCAATGAAACTGGTACACACTTTCCACTGTGCTAAATCTTACTGACTTCTGCTTTAACGGGGTTTTGGGGATCACCAGAGTTGCTTAATGTTGCTTTGGTCTTCTCTTTTTCCCACTGTGCCAAACCCTACTTGTCTGACAGATGTTTTGAAATACCAACGGGAAAGCTGTTTTCACTCTAATTTCAACCCGGCTCAAACCATCAGTTTCACCACCACACCACAAGGATTTCCATGTGAAAGTCAAAATATTTCCTCTGATTTAAAAAAAATAAAGCCTTTGAGTTTTCAAGTTTTGTCATTTAATGTGTCCTAACTATCAGTCCTATGTCAGCTGAGAACTGATGAAATGCTCTCTGAAAATCTCCAATTCTGAAGAAATAATCAACTGTTATTAAAATGGCATTGTTCTGTCTGCAATGCAGAGCCATCTGGATAGTAGTAGAAAACTAGGAGCCACTGGATACACCACTGGCCCAGGGAAATGTACTTTCATAAAACCAATCTGCTTCCTTCAGATCAATACATTACTCTCACTGTTTCTTGCAGTTGATGCAATACACGTTTCTGCCTCTCTACGAAATTTCAGCAATACCTGTAATCATAATAATAGACTGCTACTGATATTCAGAATGAAAACAAGCTTATTTTATTAATCTGACCAAATCTTGAGGCCATTAAACGGTTGTTTTCTTAGCCCTTCATTATGTACTCAATAGCTAAGGTAGCTAAGGTAGCTAAGGTGTCTTTTCCCCTTTCCTTTCAGCCACAGAATAGGAGCTTTCTCTTCTCTTTCCCTCACTGATAGACACTTAAAATTCAAATTACAATTATACTAGACCATAAAAACATACAGGTAAGGCAGATGTTGTGAGCAAGATACTTGACAGAACCTCTTTATTTGTTTGGATGACTTAATAAACTGCAGAAGCTGAGGTCATCAAAACCTCTCAATCATGTTGCAGGCTAGTGCCAACAGCTGTAAAAAAACTGATGATGTAAAACATGTTAAACATGCCAAACCCAAGTTTCAGACAAGCCAGTCTGTAATAAGACTATTTTCTACTTGAACATTACATAGCAGTGTGCTCGAGTTTATTTACGCTGTTCTTAATAGGAATAACCAGAAACCCTGTTTCACTTGCTCAAGGCTGAATGCAAAGACTGTTCTGTCATGAAACAGCTTGAGATCTATATTGCTTTCAGATCTGATTAGGCAAAACACAGGTATTAAAATTGGATTTTATAAACTGAGTTTCATCTTTTGTAGGAAAAAAAATATTCTTATTAAAAAATACTAATTGTTACAAGATTGCCGTGAGAAAGAAAAAATTAATTTATCACCTTCACCATTTTCTGCCTCTTATTTTACAACTCTATTTCCCTTAGTCAAAAATTCCATAAAGAAAGCATGAATTGTACAAAGAAAAAAAATGATCAAAATTGATTGATCAGATAAAATAAAAATGCAGGATTTCAGATTGTGAGAAACAATCTACAGGCAGAACACGTACAAATTGCTATATAGGTATGCTATATTGCAGAATATTAGGGAAAGAAAGTAAATAGAAAAAAGAGTAGAGGCAACTCTACATGGTTTTCCTGGGACACCACTGTGGCAAAGCCGAAGGGTCAGATTCCAACATCTAACGCACAGCACGTACTGCCACACAACTCTAAAAAATTCTGCTGACACTCGTAAATTGCCACATGTTTGGATTTCCAACAAGATCTCACAACAAGCTGTGTTACTGCAAGTCATTATTTCCTTTGGGGGAAAAAATGTCTCCAGTGATGTTAAAAGTCGTGGCAGGATGTACTATAGTGTCAGGAGAGCTCACCAGGAAACATTCCTGCCTCAAGGCCAGGAGGTTGTATATAAATTCTGCACCTGGTTAGAGGCTAAAGTTTATCTCAAAACTGTAGAGAGTCAGTGGCTGTGGACAATGGCACACCGGCAAATCCTTAGAGTGAAGACAGGCAGGAGCAGTGCAAGATTCCCATGGCTTAGGCATTTCCAAACTCTCCCGTATGGAAAGTGCCTCTGAAAGATGCTTATGCAGCACTTGCCTTTTCAAAGGTGCACACTAAGCTATAATGAGCTTTAGAGATTTTTCTGTCAGAGAGAGAGACCCATGCTAATTAGCTGGTCTGCATTCCTCAAAATCGCAGACCAAAGAACTGTGTCTAAAATTTTCCCATAAATACATGGTTTCTATCTGTTGGGCTTTTCTGGAATATGGAATCAGAGGAAAATGACCAGAAACACTGAGTAAGCTTGTTCATTTTTTGTCCAAACTGATTCAAAAAGATGCTTTATATTTTAATATGTTAAACAAAAACATGATTCCTCCTATACGCAGAAAAAAAACAACAGAAAATATTAATCAAGAATGGCTTAAAGCTAAATATTAATGGCCTACACAAAGCTAGTATCTTGCCTGTTTGTCTATGCCATTGGCTTAAAAACACATGGATTTGTAACACATTTTTGTTTTTCACTTCCTGTTGATGTGCTGCTTCAATGGCCAAAGATTAGCAGTCAGTAACAAAACTGTTACTGAATTTGCCCAAGTTTGAACACAGAGAAACGGGGAGAAGTTTAGGCACCAACTTATCAGTGCCTATGATAGGTAAGAAGAGGCTGAGTTTCTTATGTGGAAGTGCTCTTTGAGGTCCTTAATAGAGAAGAAATTAAACACCTTAGTATCCTGAAGTGATTTTGGTCTCCATAACTCTGCTGAGAGGCAGGAAAGTGCAGTCCCATGGGGGGAAGCTCACAGGCACCAAAGTGTCCTGCCATGGGCTGATCCAGCACTAAAGCCAAGCAGATCTGAGTCACTGCCCTGCAGCCCAAGTTCTCCCAACCCACACTGGGCCTGTTGTCACAATTGCACGTGAGGACTGCCTCAAGTACAGGCAAGAGCCACTGTGGACAGGTTTTGCACAATCACTGCAAAAGCCAGTGGCAAATTGTGCACCAGGATCCATGAAAAGAGAGTTAAAAAGCCCCCAAACTGCACAGAGCTTCTCAAATAATGTCCATACATGAGCCATTGCAAACCAAACAACGAATACCGTCTTCCATCATCCACAACACATCTTATTAAAATAAAGTCTTATATACTGACTTCTGACTTCAAGTGGAAGTAGAAGAAATACTGTGAAAGTAATGTCATGATCCTCTAGATGTATCTTAATTTCAACAGTACTGCTTAGCTCAGTCACATAATACTGTTGAAGTTTATAAAAAAATTTGTCACAAAACCCACTAAAAAGCAACTCTAAAGTCATTAACAAAAAACAAGAGAATTTTAAATTAATACTTTGCTTAGGAATCACATGTTATCTTCTCATAAAATGTCACAACTGACATACATTTATGCATAATATTTACAATGCAAAACTGAGTTGAACAAAGATTTGTACTAAAAGTGAAGGCTTGACTTCATTTCTTAAATTCTTAATTGTGCAACCCTGTAATGCGACATAATTTAACAGGACTGTCTCAGTACAAAAAACGAAAATTATATACTTTTGGTTAATAAAAACCAGTTTTCCCTAAACAGGCATTTGGAGGTTTGACCTTTAACTACATTGAAAGTAATCCAAAGTATTCTGAATTTTTTGGACTTTGGAAGAGCAGTTAAGAGGTCCTGATTTAGAAAAGCCCATTTTAATCTTAATTTGAACCATGATACATATTTAAACTTTAATCAAGCAAGAGTACAATGCTACCATCAATGGGGTTGAAAATAGGAGGATTTTGGACTCTTAGTGGTATGGCCTGCTCTTCACAGCCTGATGCACCATGGTTACTCTGATTTAGTGGTATTTCACACATGGTTCTTCAGCAGATGGAAATGATGAGAAGAAAAGACAAAGGGCACAGACTAACATTTTATAAAGTAACATTATGAAAATCTTGAAGAACATTTTGGAAAATAAAGATGCACTCTTTTTGTTTTCATAAAAGCGATAATGTGCTTTGCAATGGGGGAATTTTTTGAAAGAGAATGGGAGGACATAGCAGATTGACAATATTGTGAAATAATCTGCCACATACATAAATTCCTCAGTTTTTATGAAGTCCACATAATGTTGATCTGCAACAGTTTTGACTTCAGCTATGCAGATGTAGATGACAACACCCTTTAAAAAAGTTAAATAAGATTCTCACAACTGTTTTTTTATGCCCACAGGAACCAGTGACATGTCTGTACCACTGTTTGAATGGAGACTAATACAAGTTTTCTTGGGCTTTTTTATCTTCCACAATAGAGGGGTGGAAAGAAAACATGCTTTTTAACAATAATACTTGCACAAACCCACACGTAATTTACACACATATATAGCACAAATAATGTTATTTTTCAACATGTACCAGACTTACAATCCTAGATCTCAGTCTTCCAGCAACTTATAACCTTAATTACATTATGTTCATGAACATGTCACTTAGTCAATGAAAGTAGTTATGTCTTTTTCAAATAAACAGACGTGTAAGAGCATGTAAGGACTTACAAAAATCAGCAGGGGAAACCCCAAACCCATTAGCACACCTAATCTTAATGCACCTTATAGAAGTCAAAACATAATGAGTCAACCCCCTGCTCAGTATAAAACAGCCCACCTTACTGATGTGAGTGGAGATATTCTGACTTACACCTACTGACACAGCAACCCAAGAGACGTTAAGGGAAATTCTGATCCTTGATACATTCCAGCAACTTCCATTACTCCAACTATGGAACCATGTCACATGTGATTTTTGAAGATTTAACCAGCTGGACTAGGAATGTGAAAATACTGATTATTTTTTCTTGTCAGATGGCTAGTCCAAAAAACAGTGAAATAAGTTGCAAAAAACCCCTCCTTATAAAGAAAGTTTAATTTGGAGAAACTAAGAAAGAGAAATTAGACACCTAAGGATTATTACTCAATGATATTCCAAATGTAGCTTATGATTGCCTTTGTTCTCTTCAGCAAATAACATTTAAATACTCCATACAAAAGAGAAGCCTGAGGATGTTTCATCACAAAGTAGCTGATGCTGTGGGGTAACAGTTCCTTGAGACATCAGAGTCCTTAGTTCAGCCTCTGCTGAATTCAGTGCAGGGGCAGAAATTCAGGCTCTTTGGCATATGTTTGAACTACTGTGATGTGAGAAGGATTCCTTCTCTGCTCAATGACAAACAAGTTGACCATGCAAAGTGAAATATTGCCAGGATAAGAATCAGAGAACACATCATCTTGTGGAAGGGTGAGGACACCCTTGGAAGGCAGGAAGACTGAGATGTGCCAGAGCCAAGGCATCTCCTGGCATTTATTCGGTAAGAGGACACAGTCCTCAAGTACTTGGGTGAATTTAGCCTTTTCTTTTCCTTGGCTTCCATTACAATGCACAACCCCAAAACATTCTGAAATACCAAACCAGTTCATTTTGACATTTTCAAAATAAAGCATTTCAACTTTGTGTTGAAAACATTTGTCAGTTTTGTTTCTGCTCAGACTACTTGTCAAATAGTTTTGACCACTCTGAACCTTTTCTCAGCAATAAATGTCACCCTGATTTCCCCCCACTCCATAGCTTTGCTTTTCAAATGGCTTAGCCACAGCCTTACTGATATTTGGCAAAATTTTTGTTCTGTTTTATTTCAAATGGTAATTTTAAGTACAAGGCTTCCTGTAATCTGCAATGCAACAGCCTGCTTAGTCAACACCAATCCTGTGAATGTTTAGGAGACCCTATGGTGTTTAGAAGGAAGCAGGATATGTAACATTCTGCTAATTGAATAAGACAGCTTTTATTACTAAGCAGCGTCTTTCCATTTCCCACTGAAGTCAAGATATTTACATACACCTAATGCTTCAATTTACAGGCTATAAACAGCCAAGTCATTGCAATGCAATTATTAATTGCTAGTGTATTTGCATGGAAATTATTAAGCAGTTAATATTTTAAAGGAAAGAGCAGCAGCTAATTTTGGCTTCACAAGACAATTTGTCCAATGATGTATTTCCTAGACCTCAGAAACAACAGATGTAAAAAACAGGTTTACATTGGTATAAGATGACTAAAATCCAGAATTTTCAGTAACTCTTTTTGATATGTTTAGATGTGTAATTTATATGAACCTTAGCTGTAGGTTTGAATGAACAGTAGAAAAGCATGCTGAAATGAGAGGCCTGGATCATTCAGATCCACTGAGATGGACAACACAAGTTTTGAGGAATCTCTGTGATCTTTTAGTCAGCATTTTCATTTAGAGAACAGAGCAGAAAGTTCAGCATTGTAACATCTCACAGCAGGCAATTTGCTTTAAAATATATACTTTGGGTGATTATTCTGTTTTGAATGTGTTGAAGATCCAATGATATAAAAATACATCTTCCTATTTTTACTGAAGTCTTCAAATGCTATGTAAAAAGAAAAAGCAGACTCAATATAAATGATGACATAGTAGTGTATATATTTGGGCCATATAACTAGCTGGAAAGACAAATTAAAACTTATCCTGGGTTAAATGTTCTCCTGACTTTAAGGCAAAAGTTTAGGCCAAGCTCAAATATGAGCACCTGCTTCTAAACACAGAGCTGACTATTTCTGCCTTCTGCCAAATGTAAACATTATACCATTTACTAACTGTAGGAGAAATGAAAGTGCATGTATGTTTGACTTGTAAACAGAAATGGCATTAATAGCTCCTTAAAGACATCACCTATGTAAAACTATGAAAATTTTAAATCAAAAGTTGTTTTTCTAGTGAATAAAATAAATAGTAACAAAGAAGAGGTCATCATTACAGGTGTGTGCTAAAGCTGAGTGAAGTCAAAAGGCAATTTCACAGTGTTCAAAGCACTGGGTATTTCAAATCCTAAACTAAAGTAACAGTAGCAATTTCCCTATCATCTGCCCAAGCCTGAGTGCTCCACAGGGATAAAGAAAATACATTTAATCACATTTACTTTGTTAGTTACTATGCATTTTATTGACTTCTTTATGCTCAAATCCTACAATCTATCCTGTAAGGAACTATTGCAAATATGAGTTGTGCCTGGAAGCCACTGAAGAATACATGAGAAAGGCTCATAACACCTGATTCTACAAAGGCTCAGACCCAAGTTACAGGCAACAGGCTTGGAGACCTCACCAGTGACTGCAAATGGCGAGGAAGGCATTTGTATGACTGAATTGTACAGAAACATTGTGATTCTCAAGGTCAGTGTGATTACTCCAGAACTTCAGTGACGCACACAGTCTTAGCTGTTTGTGGGATCAGGATCTGACACGGCCACTGGCATTTTCTCCAGAGATTTACACTGTCACGGGTCCTCTAAAATCGATACTCAGATTTTGCACTCTAACAATAAAATTAAATTTACGAACAAGTTTCAAGGGCCTGTTAGATACTCTCTTAAAGTCTGTATTTTCAAAGAAGAGAACAAGAAAGCTCAAAGATTACAAAGAAAGGAAACAAGTTACGTTTCAAACTACCTGTGAACGAAATTTAAAGCTTGCTGTTTGTAAGCTTTTCTTGTCATCATTCATTAACTTATTTGCTCATTCAAATCCTCAAGAGAGTAAAACCCAAATCCTGACAAAGTCACTACACCAAACATTACTTTAAATTTTGCATGTGCTGCTCGAAGCCTTGTGCTCAGAGCTACAGGAATATGTCTAATCTCAGAGTCAAACATGGTGCATGATGGTAACTGTTAGTAATATGAGCAAAAGACATTGCACTGCTGGTGCCAAAGCTTTGAACAAAATTACTTCCTTTAACACACCGCCACCTTAATTATGTGCCAGGGAACATAAAGCAGGTCAGACAATTTGTACTGGGACATCATAATTCCATCAGTATAATGCTGACATTGCTAAAGATTTATGAATGGAATGTTGCAATTATTTTTTTAGTAAACATATCAAGTTTCACTAATGGGGGGGCTGGAAGTACTAATTAGCTTTTGTTTTCGGTGGGTTTTTTTGCAGTGTATCATATAAGATGTGGGGAGCAGAGGGTAGAGGGGAAGGACCTGTGACAAAAACAAGCACACACAATTTATGTACGGCCTGTAATTCAAGCAGATGTTCTTATACAGGGGCTGCAGGGATTAAAGACTTTCTGCACATAATTCTATTTGCTAACTACCTTCTGTCTGCACAAACCTTCCAGCCTATGACAGAATTTTGCTAAGCTACAATTCTTTGAAAGCAAAAAGGAACAGTAGACAATCTTAAACATTTCTGTGTTTAAATATTAGGGTTTGGCAGTTTGACTGGCTTTAACCTTTAACCTGCTGGGTGATTCCATTGGAATTATTACAAATGCATCCAACAACAATGACCTTGGTTGGAGGAGTTTCCTTTGGATATCCATTCAAACCAGCACTTGACTACTGTTGGCATATATGCACTGGTACTGCAGAAAGAAATGGTACTCATGCTAAATCTGAAGAATTCATATTTAAATAATACCCAGAGACTTCCCCCTTGGTGACCATTCTCAAAGATTTGTCAAGATAAATACACAGCTCTAGAGAGAAAGAGGTAAAACCAGTTGAGTGGTCAGTATTGTAATTCCATAATGTGGCAATATCACAGTATGATGGAATACTGCAAGTTGGGGGCAGAACATTCCAAACCTAATGGTTTTAATACTTGCCTGACAGACACACTGTCTCCAGAACAAAAGAACTGGTGGAAACACTGAAGAATTCTAAAACTTTCACTGAAAATTATATAAATAAAATATATACTATAATTACATAAACATTTTCCTGTCACCACTTGTAGGCACATCCTGGACTTTCTATACAGGAAATATAATATACGAGGATAATTTTTGTAGCAAGAAGTAACTGTTCAAGGCCAGATCTCTGACAGTCTTCCTGTTCCTTCTTGAAAACCTGTGTGGTGTTTCATCTCTAGCTTGTCTTAAAAGCACAACTCAAGTATGGAAGGAGAAACAACCATGAAATAATTATTCTTGCCACTGCCATGTCTCTGCAAATGCAAAGCTTGTAACAATAGCACAGTCTCTTAATGCTTTTAAATAAAGCTCTATGTATGTGGAGAGAGGCAAAAAGGAAGTGGAACAGGATTCAGTTCACGATCTGGAACTGAATTTTCATTGTCCTACGTGTCATATCGTTAACTAGCTTAATACATTAAAAAAATAAAAAAGATTAATCAAAAGTTATCTTTCATTTTATAATATAGCTGGTGTAAATTGTGTTTTTGTTGGATTTCATTAAAAATCTAAATTCTGCCCCACCACCCTCTGCAAATAACTTAAAACATTTAAAATATATAATTTCAAGGACATCTTTACCTATATTTACATGCAATGGACAGACACAATCTAGTTCAAGAATATTTTGTATAATCATCTTTTACTGTTTTACAGCTTCATGAAAAGGTTTTTGATGCACAAATGCTATGGATCTTTAGCAGGATGCACCTCAGTGCATTTCACTCTTCCTCAAATTATCTTTGAAATAAAGAACATAAGTCAAGAACATGATCCTATAAATGTGACAGGCTAAACATAGAATCCTTAAGGCTGTAAAAGACCTGTAAGATCATCAAGTCCAACTGTAAACCCAGCACCATGTTCAACACTAAACTATACCCCCAAGTGCCACATCCACACGCCTTCCGAGCACTGTAAAGTGGTAGGATAAATTTCTGATCTCAGAATAAAGATAAACATTAAATCTTTATCTAGAGATTTGCTTTCAATTATTCTCATATTAGAGTGCTTCCAAAGAAATCTGGCTAGCATCCAAATAGTTTGGGATCACTTATTTTCTTTGAAAAGGCTTTTAATATGATGTTGATCACAGACACTCCCATCTTCTTGTGCTTCAAATATGTGACAGCAATGAAACCTTTTTTTTTTTTTTTCCTTATGCCAGCCAGCTGCAGCACCTGCTCTTGTGTTCACTTTTCAGATTTCACTCGAGATTTGAAGCTTTGTACAACAGCTCATGGGCACGTTAACTAATTGCAGTCTTCTTATTTAAGCTTTCATCTTCCCGACACTGAGTATAAAATGGAAAATGGTACTGAATCCTCTACTCAGGAGTATCAATGTGAGTACTGCACATTTAGGAGGGCTTTTGTCCCATATCACTCTGCAACTGCCTCAGAAATTTTGCATACGAAGGATAAAAAAACTCCAAACAATTATTCTATCAACAAAAAGACAAATCATACTTATTTGTCTCTGGGTAATATACATACTAATTCACTAATTTTATTTTTTTTTCAGCATGTCCAAAACAACTGATCCTCAGAAGTTGTGTTTAGTCAAAAAAAGT
The DNA here is from genome assembly GCA_013398115.1 of Falcunculus frontatus. Lineage (NCBI taxonomy): Eukaryota > Metazoa > Chordata > Aves > Passeriformes > Falcunculus > Falcunculus frontatus. The sequence continues at coordinate 686,274 of VZRV01007534.1, forward strand.
GGCATCATCAGGACATGAAAATGGAAGCTTTTGGGAAGAGGGCAGATGTTGAGAGATCACTACTCAGCTCTGAGACCTTCTTCAGTGACAAGTGGTGCCAAAGTAAAACCCTGGATAGGAACTATCTTCATAATCTCGAGGGAGAAAACAATCCTCAGAGTGATTCAAAAATGAAACAGTGTAGTCTGAAAACTTTTTATCTTATTCATGTTTCTATTTCTGTTTCTAATTTTGCTTGCTTTTGCATCAGATATTAGAAGGATTTTTTTTGTGTGAAAGCTACAACTAAAATGACATTAAGGTGAAACTAGAAGCCCATCTCTTTTCGGTAAAATAAGGCAGAAATTGTTTCCTTATTCACTTGCAATCTGAAATCTGCACTGAATCCAGTTGTGCCTAGAAAAAGCATTGGAAAAATCTCATATGGCATTTTGGTAGCATTTTCATAATTCTTTCATAATTATTTTTAAAGCACTTGCTTTAAAAATCTGCACACCTTCACTGAAGGAAAATAAATGGGAGAAATAGATTTCTTCCCTTTTTATATCATAGACTAATACCTTCCTCACACCACTTTTAAACACTTCATTGATGAAGAGCACATCACGAGAGATTAAAACAGAGGATAAAGACACAAACTGACACGTTGGATGAGAGAACAGATGGTGACATGCCAACATTACTGGTAGGAACAAGAAATTCAGAAGTGTAAGAGGAAGCAACAATACAGGGCACAGGAACAGCACCAAATGAAACTTTTCTTCTGTACAGCTTTAAAGACAATTACTTGCCTGGATCAAGGACTTGTGCCACCAGTGGCCTTGATAAGAAACATATGGATGCATTTTACAATGGTGTGAGGATGCGATCTGGTATTATTAGATCAGTCGACAGCATTCCCCCCAGGCAGTGGGCATATTGTGAGCATAATGGTATTAATTCTACTTCATTTGCTGCAGCTTAGTTGTTTCCTTCGCATCAAAATCCTCATAATGAAAGGAGAGAGGTCAGAAAGTTTTCCAGTGTACTGAAGGTCCACTGTAAGCCATTCGGGTGTGCATTCCTAAATCACTGTTACAAAGGAGAAGTTATTAAAAAACAACAGGTAACACGCTGGGTTGTGAATATTTGTGCAACTGAAGGATTGCTCATGAATGGAAGGTTGAATGGGAAGAATCCAATCACATACATGGAGTATGAAGGATCGGTTTGGCGACAAAATCAAATCTCATTCTAAAAATCACATAAGTGAAAACCAGATATTTCACCCACTTATAGTTATTAGACAAAGGGATTCTGAACTGTCTTCAACCTTTCTCATTCTCCGGTACATCTTTTTCCCAACCTAAAGGATTTTTGCACTCAAAAAATCTATAATGCCTGCTGTGTACAGAGTTTGCAAAGATTTCTAATGAGCACAAACTCTTAAAACCCCTCTTCTTTTTTTAGATAAACATATTTGATCTTTCCAGTCATTATCATTTTAACTTGCAAAGTGACATTATGCCAAAAAGAAGGAATTCATAAATTAGTTCCAATTTAGAAAGTTTTCTTGTCATTGTATAAATGACAGATCTTTAAAAAGACGACTTAAAATGAAATGCAATAAAAAAAATTTCACTTTTGTGGCAGGTTTTTCTTTTCTCTCTCTCTTTTTTTTTTAAGACTGAAAGAATAAAACAATGTGCTATCAAAAAGAAATGAGCGGTACAAAAAAAATCACAAATGTGCATGGACAGGAAACTCATTTAAATTCTCAGATTGTTTTAGGAAAGCTAATTTTAACTGGGACAGTAACAAAATAAAATGTAAGCAGAAAACACTTTGCAAAGTTAAATTCACTTTTCAGCAGAAATTAATAAAGCAGGATTCACATCCAGCTTCTTATTTTAAACCCTGCTGGTGGCTGGAACTATTGATGTTTGGGACGCAAACCTGCTCTGCTGAAGTCAACTAGAAGTTTGCTAATGATGTTACTGAGCCAACATCACACCCACACATTTTGTTTTTATTCTCTTCAAGGACTGCAAAATTTAGACGTAGCATTGGGTTTGGCTTTCAGATACTTTTAATGTTTGGGAGTACTTGACTTGAATTCTTTGAGCAGAGTGTATTTCTGTAATGAATTGATGATACCTGCAGAAAGAGATCATGAGCACAAGCAATGCCAGGGTGACAAACAAACCAGAAACTAATGGAAAACTTCCCTCAGTGAAGGGGAGAAAACAAATTTAGGGCTGCGTGTGAAGATTTTTTACACTAGGAAAGCATTCAAGTGAGGCAGCACTCCAGGCAGCGACCAAAGAAAACTCCTGGGGCTCCTGTAAGTGATTCTTCAGTGGATTCATTACTTCAGCTTGTTCTCAGCCTAAAATGGGATTTATCAGGGGTCCCACATGCCTGTTCTGGACTTATGGATGACAAATTCATCAGAATAGTTATCAATGTACTGCAATGGAGCAGCTCAACCACACAACCATTGAGCAATAGGAAATAATTTCCTGACATCATCTTGTTTCCTGCCAACTGTCCAGAGTCACACACAATCCTTTCACTCCAAGATCTACCTGGCATCATAACATTTGCTTCCCTTTTTAGTAAGTACATGTTTGGTTGTGTAATACTGAGATTTTACTGCCCAGCTTTTTTATTTCTAGGTGTCTTTTCTGAAAGGTTAATAACTTCCAAACAAATAATTACAGTTAAGTTAACGGGAGCTCTCTTTAACACCTCAGGTTTGTGTATTCACTTCTTAGTGAGACTCCATTACTATTTTTAGCTTCAAGTTTTAGGCAAAAGAATTTTAGATGGGAGATAGCTACTTCTTCTCACTCAGGAAATCACAGTACTGTCTTATATTGCCTGCATCACCACACTCTGTCAAAGGCAAAAAAATTAATTTCTGAGGCATTTTCACCTTTGGCAGCTCTGTAGAAGCGCCAGTTGAAAAGCAAGTCTTTAGGCAGCTTAATGATAGCAAAGCACAGGTTAAAAAATACATCTGTCCCAAGCCAGTAGATATCAAAATACAATAAAATACTCTGGTGTTTGCATCAGAAATAGGTACATTGAGCTAAGAGAACACTACTTGATTTGCAGATCTACTGCCCTAGTGCTGGTCATTTTAGCAGACTCTATTATTTCTAGCTGAGACAATAGTGATCGCAGGACACAATTTGCAAACCCTCTTCCCTAGTGAGACAAAACTTGTTTGTCAAGAGCTTTTTTTTGTAAGAGAAAGTTGAACACACAAATTTTCTGGATGTAGTGCAAAACTATTTCAGAGTAGTCATGAATGAATTGTTAACTCCTGAGGTGCATTTCTCCTAAGTGGTTCTTGGCTACAAGCAGGTTCCTTAGTTCGTTTGACCAGATGCAGAGGATCATGGAGGTTATGGTCATTGGAGCACACATTCCCCTTTCAGCACTGGACGTGCAAGGGAAGACCACCAGAACTGGACAGGAATACCATGACACTACGGGATCAGCTTCCAGTAAGAGCCAATTCAATTTTTTGACAGCTGCCAAAGCATAAGGAGTTCATAGCCTTTCACGGGTTATAACTTCATCTTCATTCTTCCATAGGAATGCATTCAGAATACGTCTTGACTTCTCAAGCAACCAACCTTATTTCAGGGGGGAAATTTGGATCTGAGTCTATCCGGTACAATTTCAAGATACTGAAACCGCAACTGATAGAAACTTTGACATGATTAGAATGATCTGTTATCCCCAAATGCAAACTTCTCTGTTTTTCATTTTTACTTGTGTAGTAGATCTCCTTTTACTACTTTAATGCCTACATTTAAGGCAGAAAGTGAAATGATATTTAGGATAATGTTTTAGCGTCTGTTTCACAATGGTTTTTATTGAAGCTGTAAAGCACTTGCATGTACAGAGAAAAGAAGGTGCATTTTAGAAATAAAACTATTAAGTAACATTATCTTGCCATGGTTTATTCCCACTGGGATAGAAGAACCATTTGAAAAGCATAACTGAATTCAGTTAAAATATGATAAATTTTTATCTCCACTTTACCACCTTTTCAGCGCTGCATGCTGATCAAGAAAGTAATGAAAGCATGAGTGTTTATGTTTAGAAGCTTTTGTCTGATCATTTGTTGCACAATACCTTCGTATTTCCCCCCTACTACTTAAAGTAGGGAATAACTTGACTATAACAGCTTCCTCCTAGAAAGGAGGATGAACACGTGTGTTTCCATATCTAATTACCAATATAAAGTCCACCAGCAGGAATCAATGTCACAAATGGATGAAGATACGAGGAGAGATGAAAATATGCCTTTGCCTATCATGGCAAGAACAAATGGTCTCCAGGTAAAAGAATAAAATGGCTGCTTGTATCCGGCACAAAATCACAGAAATACATATCCAAAGCAATATTTACAGAAACAACTTCATCATAGTTTTTATGGAGGCCAGACCCTGAGTACTGCATGTATGTTCTTTTAGGAAAGCAGACACTGACAGGGACCATAGAGATATGCCTATTAATTATCTTGAAAAGTTTGTTTACTGATTCTTTCGAAAGAACACAGAAACTGTCTTCTTTAATGACTAAATATAGCAACAATAAATACAATATAAACATAAATATAATATTACGAATAAAAAATTAACAAATAGTTAATTGAGAGTTAAATTAGTATGTATTTCTGAAATACAGGCCCCATATCCATTTCGTAAGTCACGGGATCTATGAGTGATCTGCACACAGGAGATCAAAAATGCCTTTTGAAGTATATTGGTTCTCCTATCACCCTTATGAACACTGCCTCATATAGAAAAGTAATGTTATAACCCGAGTACACAGTAGGGAAGCACCATTTCTGCTTTGCAGATGGCCAGCTAAGACATGAAGAAATTAGGTGATTTTTCCAATGTCAAACAAGAAACCTGCATCAGAATGGAGAAAATCTAGGCCTTCTGAGTCTTGGCTGATTTCCTGAACAATCAAACTATTCTTCTGTTCTGGCATGAATAAACCTCTGGTTGCAGATTGGATTGGTGAAAGCATCAGTTCATCATGGGATGAAAAACAAAAAAGAGAAGAACTATCTGACACAGTACAATATAATCTGTACAGCAGTTTTCTTCTCCAAAATTATACCCCGAAATCTCAAAGTTAAATAACACAGTAATTAAAAAAAAAAAGAAAAAAAGAGGCAAAAGAAAAATTAAGTACCTTAGACAAAGAGAAAAAGATGTTTCAACTGAGGCATGAAAATATATGTAGATAATAATTATCACTTATGCAACGCTTTTTATCTTCAAAATGCTGTATAAATATTACTTTAAAAATCCTCACAACACCTCAGGAGGTGGGAAAATATTAAGCATAATGTAATAAGTTATATCCTCATATGATTTAAACCAATTTTCATTCTAGAAAACCAAGTCAAAAAGAAGGTTGGGAGGCTAAAAGAGTTTGTTTAAAGCACCTGAGCTGGCCGCATTCTACAGAAAATCCTCCACTGCCACCTAAGAGGACTGTGGTTCTCACAGGCATACGTGAGTCAGCTTTAATTAATCCAGCTCAGACTCAGCACAAGCTCGGCAGCCAGGGCTCAGCAGGACTACAAAGCCCAGCCCAGAGTCCAGGCAAATCGTGCAGGACAGTCAGCCTGGGCTGCAGTCAGCAGGATGGGGTCACTCTCAGGATACAAGGTGGCTCATTACAAACCTTGTACAAAACTGAGTACCTTGTACAAAAGGCCGTCCTACGGCTACAGCGTGGCACAGGCACATCCAAGGCTGCGACTCTGGAGCTGCCTCCGAAGTTTTCTCCTTTAGCTCAAAGGCAGCCAAGCAGGCACACACAGAGGCTGTTTTACACATGATGGAGCTGCAGTGGAGATGGAGCTTTTCCACCTGCAGAGCCTGCCAAAATAATGTAAAAGGGCAAAAGGGAAGGTGGTAAGTCTAATCAAAGACAATGTTTTGAGCTGAATAAAACACTTAACTGCATGGAAAATTCCATTAGGTTGATTAGATACTTGCCTTAGGGCCCTCTTAAAACACCTGTTAAAAAAAAAAAAAAGATAGCTATTGCAATGCGGCTTAGAAATATTGCAAAAGCAGGAAATGGAGCTTATTAGAGCTCAAATTAGATCCAAGATTTATGTGAAGAACAGTTGGCCTCTTTAAAAGGCCTGCTTAATCCCTAGATGGTTTTTATTGTTTCTATTATTATTATTTATTTATACAGTGCCATAGGTATACATAGCACTTTACAGACAAATAAAAGAAAACATGGGTCCTCCCCCAGAGAGTTTACAATACCTGATCCAGCAAAGAGTTAAGCACATGAGTAACTTCATTTGCAGGACTCCCTTGGAACCAATGAGATTTTTCAAAAAATCAATTTATTGACATGATTATCTCTTCCAGGTCAGACCCTCTTGTCTCAGACATTCGGTCTGAAGCCACAGGTGAAGGACCCAATTCACAGGAATAACTGGTTGAGTTGGGAGCTAACTTCTGCTGAGCAAACCTTACAGTAGGATTTTGTTCCGGGTTATGCATGATAAAAATAAGCCAAAACAATGAAGGAGGGAAGCTAAGCAGTTTTCATACTGGTAAGTTGGCTTCAGTGAAAGTCTTTTACTAGTATTTGTAATATTTTCTCAATTGAGACAGCAAAATTAGTCAGTGATTGAGAACCAGCTCCACAACATGGCTTGGTGCACACCAGGGAAACTGGGTGTTGTGCTCCTCCTTACTGCAGCCCAGTGTGACAGGGCTGGCTCTCCAGGGATGACTGGCCAGAGCTCTCTATCTGCACTCTGAGGCTGCTGAATTGGAACCTTACAGCACATGCATTATGCCTCAGGTGTAACCTTGAGCAACATTCTATGGAAGTGTGTTCTTTCTTACTTTGCAAAAGAAGCACTTCTGGTTCCCGATAAAAGCCTCACTGTTCTTCTGTGTTTCGTCTGGAAGATGAGGGGATCCTGCTCTGCTCCTCACTGTCCTGATGCCCCTATTTCTGTGAATGGAAAATTGGAGCTACCTCAAGCCACTTCTCTTTTGGAGGGTAGTAATGACTACTCCAAATGTGCAACCCCATTTGCCTGCATATAAACTTTTAATAATGTTCATTAAACTTTATTAGAATTGTTCGTGCAGCCAGATCAGGGTTACAAATTAAAACCTCAATCCTGCAAACACTTATGGAGCTTTATTCATGTAACCAAAAGGAAAAATTTCTCTTTCTATACTCACACACTTAAACTGAATCTGAAACGTAAATACAATGCCTTTCTTATCCTCTGGCATTAAGGTTAAAAACATGCAGGCAGGAAAGAAATTATATGTTACTGGTGCATAAAAAAAAGAAAACAACTCCACAACCTTTTTGAAACTACATTTAAAAAAGTATATAAACATGTGGAAAAACCTTTCTGTTGCAACAGACTTGGAAAAGTCAATGAAAAAGTGAACTATGACTGTAGGTGCATAATGATACACAAAAGTGCTGGCCAGAAGAGACACTGAAGTCTCTAGAAGTGCTGCAATGAACTTTATGGGCAAAAGGATCAGATTGAATCAGAGCCTGGTACAAGAACCCAGTGAGGCTGGAAAGAATTTTCTCATTGATTTGAATGAATTTGAATTTCCCATGCTTTGATCGGATGCAGTGACCAGCAAACTGCAGGACTGCAGGTAAAGGAGCAGCCATAAAACTCAGAAAGAGTTTTTAAAGAAAGCAGACATGAGTGTCATACAGCCAAGGTCAAACTCCATCACCAAGACAAGCGTGTGTGAGACAATTATATCTCTTTTAATGCTAAGTACAGTATTTATGATTATTTATTTATCTTGGAACAAAAGGTAAATTAATCCATTTATTTTAAAAAGCATGTTTTTATTCCATTGAGTAATTTCCTTTGAAAAAGAAAAATGTTTCCTAAACCCATTAGCAGTTAAACCTGATTTCTTTGTTGTTGTTTCTATATGAGATGAGGCTGCATATCATTATTCATGCATAATCTGATTTCAACTGATTCCTTATTTACAATTTGTTTTGTGCATTTTCTTATATAAGCAAGAATTAATATACTCAGGCACAGAAGAAATATGCTCTATTGTCTTTTATTACAATTCTTTGGAACGTGCCGTACATCATCTTTAACTCCCAATGACATTCAAAATAGCCTGAGGAAAACACGAATAAATACACATATAAACAAGGAGAAATACACTAATAGGAAAATCATTTAAGTACAGGCTTGCATATAGGTACATTAAACATGTGTAATATAAGCAAAGCAAATCATGAGCTGAGCCCAAATTTTTGAATAAGCACAAAAAATTACTTAAAGTTCATGTAGCTTGGGTGATAAGCAAAGTCAGAGTAGTGCCACAGAGTCAGCGCCTGCTCTCTGCCAGCAACCTGACGCCAGAAGCTCAGCTCTTCCATTTCGCTCCCTGCCTGTGAGAGAACCCCACCACAAAGAGCTCCCTCTTCTCTAAATACGAGCACCCTCCAGTGTGCACACCCAGTAACATACACCCCATCCCTGGGCAGGGATCTGATCCCGTGCAGGGGCTGGAGCCCCCAGCCCGAGTGCTCGGGAGCCGTGGGGGACAGAGGCTTTCACTGACACCAGCGCTGCTCCTGCCAGACTGCAGGGTTCAGGAAACCATGGACCTCTACAGACAGCTGCTAATCCTGAGAGAATCATTCACATCAGAAATACGGTGAAGTTTTGAGGCTTGCCTGCAGATCCAGCCTTTCTAACCTTACAAGGTTTCCCATCCTCACCCCAATACGCTGCTGTCTCTCCTACACATTTTCAATAGTTCTATACCAAGGAAGATCTCAGAACACCTTGAATCAATACAACCTGCTCGATTCTTTTCCTTTTCACTTTGTCATACTTTTTTCTCATGGGGAGTCACAGAGCCTGAAGCCTTTCATCACGTGAGGGCAGGCACCTCCTCTGAATTCCTTATGCTGTTAATTGTGAGGAAAAAAGGACAGAAATATTTTCCCCTGCTCAAGTACAGAACAATGTAAGGGAATGTGGAGCACAGTAAGACTCAAAAGGCTGTCCCATGTAATCCACTGACATTTATTCCTGAGTTTCTTATTACAATATAATTTTGCTACTTTTTTTTTGGATTTTCTGTACATGGAATGACAAGCAAAAAATGTAATGTTCAGAATGCTAAGAGACTATTTATTCTGCAGTGGTTAATAATACTGTTTCTTTTTCTTTTATCCTTCATCATAATTATCTTCTCAGCAGCTAGATTGGTTTTTATTTATTTTTACTATTTAAAAAAAAATATTTGCTGTTCTCATTGCTTTTTGTCTACATGTAATAGTGAATTTTGTGTCATTTTAACAAATTAAGTTTCAGATGGTCGATTTTTCCAAACTGTAATTCTGCAAGAGTATTTCTCATATTCATGTACAGGAAAGATGAAATAGATATAATAACTCTAGAAGTAGTGACTGGGTTGTAAAGTTTGACCTTATGAAAGAAGAAATATGATGACCATTGAAAACTAAACTGTTGGAGGTCTGTGGTATTTTAGGGCCTGTCACAGTGTCTCTCTGAATGCTGCTCACAGATATAAAAGCTGTCTAACCTGTCTTGCAACTAAAATTGAGGTTTATTCCTACCAGTCTATTCAAAGAGCCAGATTCTAAGGGCAGCTGTGACTTGGCAAAACCCAGGTCATGTCCATCTTTGTGGAAGAGATCTATGTACCTCTTTTCCATTCCAGAATTTCTCTTTCAATCTAAGGTTTAACAAGAAATATAAGATTTTATAGTAAATTTATTTACAATTAAGATAACATACTTGCCATCTAAATGTCTGATTTACATCACTATAGGCTTTGCCAGTAGCACCTCCCAGTGTGCTAAAACTCCTCCTACCTTTCAGTGAATACCACAAGATTCCAAAGGTATGTGTGTGCCCAGCTTCCGCAAAGTTGCCACCTAACTTCTTTCATCATGTTGACTGAAATCACAAAAAATGATTTTTTACTGATAGATCAGTTTTGATACACAGAGCCTTAGGTAATACAGCTGCTTTGCAATCTGAACCATGTACTTCATCAAGAACAGCGATGTTGATCACACTTTATAGCCAAATCCAGCCCTGCAGGTGAATATGAGGGATACACAGGTGTCTCCGGAGGCAAATCAGCCACATAAAAATCAGTATAATCACACAAAAAATATAAGAAGAAAACACTCCCAGGGAGCTTACTAATGGGTTTTTGCAACCTGTCTTTTACATTTAGATTAATCAATAAACTAAGAACCACCACTGTCAATGTTTAGGCACATAAGCTTTGAGGATGTATTTTTCAATTATACATTTTTCATGGATATTATCTCTAATCAAAATACCCTACTTGCTAATTCATGCCCTAACATGGCATTTTGAAAGAGGGAGTTGGATTCCCTGGCTAGTTTAGAATATAATGAAAAGTGAATGATCATATTTTAACATATTTTCAAAAGGAAAACTCAGCTTACTTTTAACTCCAGAATTGTGACCTGGTCCCCATTCACTAATGCTCCTGGCAGGCACTGCAGGCTGCTGAAAGGTCCCACCAAAGTCTTGTCCTTTCCAAGCTGGACAAGACCCAACACCTGAGCCACTCATGGTGGCCCTTTGCTGAACCCACTCCAGACTTGTGTCTTTCTTGTTTTCATTGCTATTTACTAATAGCAGCTATTGCAAAGTGATTGGCAAAACAGAATCCCAGAAGCCAGTGTTGTCTTCTGATCAAAAAGATGTTTTCTGCTGGTAGATTCTAGCCTGAAGTCTATCATTGGAACACTGTATTTCTGAGTTTTCCCATTCTTACCTTTGATATTTATAGTGTCTCCTCTTCTTCTAGACATTTAACAAGTTATTTGCTCACAAGTCACCTGAGAAAAGAAGTTGACATAGTAACATTGTTGTACTTAGAAGTATTAGAAGTAATGGAGAGATGGTACTTATTAAAATATGATCACTGACTTGAACTGCATAGAACAGGCATAGTTAGAGAATAATTCCCATTCTTGTTCTCCCAGGAGCAAAGCTGCATATTCACTTTTGCTTTCAGTTCCAAATTGCAGGAATGTTCACCTGAAAAATGCACCTATTTTCAATTATGGAACTCTTCTGTGCTCCTGACTGCTCTTTTCCCGTGGTTTAACTTAACTGCAGAGAGAGGCTGGATGGGAGCAGTGAGAGATGACATCACATCTGTCTGAATTAACAAGGTTACAAACAAGTACACTAAGTTCAGCTGAATGGATCAACAAATAAGTAGAACTACTCTTTCCCACATCTTCCCAACATAAGTCACAAGAACTCCAGCCTTCGGAAAATTCTCCTTAAAGCAAGACTAATTAATTTCACAGTCTTGTTTTTTGTACATGTTAATACCTTTTACAGGTCCTTAAACTGAACAGTCTTTTAACTTTTTTTTAAGTTTTAATGTGTCATATATCTTTAATAAATAACTTCCAGGGTTGTTTCTTCCACCTTATTTTTCTCCTATGCACACCATACACACTTCTACATATACAAATCCTGTGCCTACTGTCTCTATAAATTATAAAGGATTGTCTATATTAAAGATATTCTACTATGTTTTATTTAATTACACCAATTAATACTTTAATTCATTGACCGTTCAAATACTTTAAATTCAACCAATGGAAAAACTCTCACAACTAAACAATAATTCAATTTTTTTTGCGTGTACAATGAAAAGATGCATTTTGTTGGTATCCATCATGTTTAGAGCTGAGAAACTGAGCCTGAAAAAATAACTCCCATCCTTGACTTGGTCACCAACTTTTTTTTGATCTTGACTGTATAAAAGACCTCAAGCTGAAACTTGGTGCTCAAGGTTTCTCAGTATTTGATCAGAATTTGCAGTGGGAGGACTGAAGCTGCCTGTAAGGGACCCTTAGCACAGTGACGTGACAATGGCAGAGTGCTTTGCCTCCTGCCACTCCAGAGGAACTGGAGAAGGAATTTATCCACACTATGTTAAGGAGCCAATAAGGATAGTTCAGAAGCATATTTACTGGTGGTTGGGTTAAGGAGTCAGCTGGACAAGAGCCAGGATTAAAAGAACTGCAATAACTCAGGGTTGTAGGTCTCAGCTGATTGTCCACAGGTTTGGCTTAGTTCAAAACCACCCTGAATTTTGGCAAAGCCTAGGTTCTGCCTCTTCAAATCTCATTAATGATTTCAGTGACCGGATTGTTATAGAAACATCACCAAAGCAGCCTGCACAAGGAAGGAAATGTGACAAGAGGAAAGATAAAGGACTTTTGACAGATGAGCTTCTTGATCGAGCATATGCAAGTAATAAAGGGCAATTTTGAGACTTATGTGACCTGGACAGACAAGAGTTGGTAAGTAAATCCCACTGATATCTCCGAGAGAGGAAGCTGTAAGAAACCCTTTATTTGAGATTTGTGGTACTGAGTTGAATATTTTGAAAGTAAGACTAAAAAACTTGTCAAGGTCTCAGTTTCTAGCACTAAGAACTAAAGAACTGGACCTGCTCCCTATAATTGTTTTCCTACTTCACTTATTTTCCCTCCAAAGGCGTGGGCTTCAGCTCCCCTCTTTAGAAAAACCATATCAAAACCAGGTTGGGGAACACGTAATTGCAACAGCGGAGTGTGTAAACCTGTAGCTGTTCTCTGAGGAGAACCTGGTATCAACCACATTGGTGATAAAACTTAAAAACATCTTCTCGTTGGACACTCTGGCTTTTTGCAAGGCCCCCTGAGACTGCAACATTAGAGGGGACAGATTTAAGTTTAACATTTATTGATTGATATTAAGTAACTTTTCTATTGCAAAAGTAGGTGCAAGACTGCCAAGTCCTCCAGGACATACTTTTCCCTACACTTGTTGCTAAGAAAAGAAAACTGCACCAGATCTTTGGCTGATACAAACGGGAATAGCATTCATGTCTCCAGGGGAGAGCTACAAATTGAAATTATGGAGTAATTAGTTCACAATATTGTGATGGCTCACAAAGAATTCTTACAAATTAAATGAACCACAAGTGGTCTTACTTTTTCTTATTTTAATTTTTAAAAATATTTTTAAGAAATTCCATTCCCTCACACTCCTTCTAGGCTCCTTTCCTGGTCCTTAGAATTCCAGTGGATTGTAACAAAAGGGAAAAAGGGCAGTAATTTTTCAATTATCTGGTAATAAATCTTGGTATATCCAATGGTGATAACAAGAAATGATGAAACTGAAGGGTATTTTCAATATTAGTCAATCTAGGTCTCAAATTTAATTTTCCACTACTAATTTTCACAGTTCCACATTCAAGAATGTAGAGAATAGGATTCTTATAACAACATTTTAACACCTATTGGTATATAATTAATCATGCAGTATTTTCATGACTGACCTCTAGGAAAATAGGAACAGATTTTTCATTTCTAACAGGCAAACTGAGTAAGACAGAATAAAATACTTTTCCCAAGAGTCGTAGATTAAACCGGATCAAGAGCAGGGGTTCTTGGATCTGTTATTCCTTTAGCTCAGATTGTTAAAGCTTTTTTTCTGAAGCCCGTCAGAGCTGTTGAGGTACTGTGGACTGCTTATTCCGTTCTTCTGCAGCACGGCTCATTCTATGCAAAGTGGTAGGATGTAAATGTATGACTTTCACCACTGCTGTCCATACATTTATCTTTGAAGTCCTTCTTTTTGTTTAAGATTAGATAACGGAAGATAACATTCATAAAATCAGTAATACCACATAAAATTACCCCTCTTTGAGAAAAGACTTGTTCCACTAAAATAAAAATGGACTCTAATGACATAATTTTGTTAAGGAGCCCTTTCAGTATTAGTGTGCAAATGACACCAAGAAGTTAGAATTCTTTTATACAAAACTTTCTCTGCTTTACTGGTCCCATTAATGCCCCCCTCTGTTCTCAAAAGTGACAGCGAGATGTGAAGGAGAGAGTGGCATGTCATGGTCCTGTGGCACTCAGGTGCTGGCCCAACACCGAGCACCTCCAGGGCCAAAAGCACCTGTTTGAGAGAGTTCCTCTACAAAGGATGAATCTGGGCTAGCCTGAAAAACACATTTACCATTTTTGTATGAGACTGGTTGCTGCTGCTGCCCAGACTGCTCCTGTATAATTTGGAGGATAATCTGAGCCAAATGAGGAAGATATTTGCATTTTTCAAATGACTGGCAATAGTCTAAACAAGAGATTAAGATGACTATATAATTTCTTTGCTCCTTCACCAGAAACAACTGTGTTTATGTTTACCAGAAATCTCTTATGTGAACATTCATTTCCAACTAAAGCTGGTCTACCATATGGATCAGATATTTTACTTTCTCAAAAGAAAATAAAAAAAAATCAGTTAATTTATGATGGAATATTTCTTTGACTATTTCTATAGACTGATGGTGGACACTGGTAACCATAAGATTTTATCTGTACAAAGAGAAAATGCCAATACCTGTTTCTTGCAAAACATCTGAAATTGGAGCTAGTAACCTCAGGCACATATACCTGAAGGTGCAGAAGGCGTAAATCTCCTCAATCTGCAAAACTATGAGCTTTTCACTTGAACTGTTCTTGTCACTTATAGCTTGTGTTCACGAGCTATAAGTTAACAGACATTTAGAAAGACATTTTCTAAACCAAACAGATTGTTATTTAGGATAATTAGCATTAATGCAATGAGAAAAAATCCTAATTTAGATACAGAACTAACAGGCACGAAGAAACAGAGACATGAGAGGCAAAATGAAACTCGGGTCTATTTCTAACACACTAAACCCCTTACATCGTCCTATCAATATGGTGATTAAGCTTTATCAGCAATACAGCAATTGTTGTCCTTATTTATTGTGTTGTCAAAAGTTTTCAAATGCAAACATTTAAAAGTCACAATAATTAAAGGAAATTGTGAAAGTTCATCTCTGTGAAATTAAAATTTAAAAAAAAATAGGAAAAGCAAAAAAAGGAAGGAAGGAAAGAAGGAAGGAAGGAGTTTAAAACCTAGATGTTTAGACAGCCCTACAAGCCCCCTTGTGACCTTACTCTGATATTTAACAAAACATTAATCTTCTTGCCAGCAATTATAAAGAATACAGTGATGTAGCTGGGGCTCAGTGAGTGAGTAATAGTAATTCCATTGTTCTCTTTTATTTATGCCTTGGCTGTACCAGGCAGATGAGGTAAGTTGGGGCTTTTTATATGTTATTATTCTGAACTGGCAATACATAAAGGCTGATTACACAAATATCTGTCTGTTTCTGAAGCACTGTTTCACACCTCCTTCCATCTCATGATCAAAGCGTTTCAACATTTTATTATGAAATCATGAATCCCTGCTTAGTTTGCATATGAATTATAGCCTTTAAAAAAAAAAAAAAAACCACACTGGTGTACAACAGTGACAGTGCCTTTTGAACCGAGGAACAAAACAAGGTGTTACACATTACTTCTGGAAGGCAATGACTTGCTGATTAATTCTGTTTGCTGGACCACAGTCCAACCTCCCTAGTGAATACATAAGCCTTGAGACCAGACTTTTTTTTTTTTTTCTGTGAACAGGCCAGGGATTTTTTTTCTCTTGTAAGAAAGTGAACTCTATTAAGAAGTTGAGAAAATGTTGTCATGTATCTGTAACCAAAACAAAACTAAAAGAGCTTCCCTCTGCTTCTCTGAAATGCAGTAGCTATTCCAAAAATGGAAAATAATCCAATTGTCCAGTTAACAGCATCCCACTGTACAAACCTGGCATTCTGAAAGTTGCTGAGTGGGTTCCACCCATGTGCATAAAGCACATTGAAAGAAGACAGTGAAGCAGATTTCCCTAAGCCATACACCGGTGTCCTGCACCTACTTCTTAGGAGAACTGCTATGGTGTCTTTAAGATTCACACTTACTACATTTCAAGGATGAAAAAACCTCCTGATGTTCAATCTTTCTACTTCAGAAAGAGGGGTCAAGGTATCCATACTGATTTTTTACTTTCTGAGAAACTTGCATTTCAGAGTCACAGGACTGTGAATCAGGGATAAGACATAATACTGAGTTTTGTAAGAACAGCATCCAGTTGCTGATGCTTATGCCAAGATGCACATTCCTGTATGACAAATACACCTAATTGAATGCCAGTGGTTGATCTTTTACAAATACCATGGTTTCCTCACAGTAGTCTGAAAAAGTGACGTTTCTATAAATATAAAATAAGCTAAGGATTTTCCAAGTTTGTTTTGTATCATACAAATACGAACTGTGAACAATCATATGAATAGAAATAACATTTTTTTAGGGTTTACTGTCAGTGATTTGCAACTATTAATTTTCTTGAAAGCCATGCTATTTCTGTCACTTCAGTCAAAACAGAATTTGATCCATAATTATTGACCTCTTTTATTTGTAATGACACCTTCCCCCTCTGTTCACTTCTCTGTATTGGCAGAGGCAGATGCAGATCATCTTTATAAACCTGATAATGTCACCAAATCAAAATTTAAGGTGGGAGGGGGCAAAGAGGAATTACTTCTATGTTTCATGACCTGCCAAAAGAATAAACTAAACTCTGATTGTTGCAATTCCACACAGCTGTACAGTGAAAGATCATGCAGCCAAGGCAATAGCCAAGCTGAGAACACTTGGTTTGTTAAAAGATTTTTCAGATCATCAGTAGGTGGCTGAAGTAATTAAACTTAATACAGCATTTGTTTTCTGAACAGCTAAAGGCTTAGCTTGTTACACTGAACAGTATTTTCCTCTTGAAGTAAACCCACAGAGGTTATCCAAAACCAGATTCAACTCAATGGCATCTCGTGTCACCTGGCTCTGTCTCACTGGTGGGACTCTGGGACCATGAACACTCACACATCTTTTGTCACGATGTCAGCCAAGGATTTCTTTTGCCGGCCAATTCAACACATTTGAAACATTTTGTAAAACTCGCTACCACTTCAGATCTTCTCCGTGAAATAACTCTGAACATGCACCTTTGACCTTAAAATAATTTCTTCAGCACGATCTAAAATTGGGTGGGTTTAGATTCTGTGCATGAAGGTAATTGCCTTTTTTACCCTGCCTTTTAAAGCAGAACGGCATTGCAGTGTGTGAGATTAGCAATTATGCTTTTATCAGTATAAATACATTATTATTGAAATGATATCTATTGAAATATATAAAATGATATATATTGAAATATATAAAACCTCCATGTGCAGACTTCATAAAAGCGCCAGATCCAAGAAGAACAGATCCCTGTCCGAATGTCAAACTTCAGAAAATAATCCATCTGGTTCTATTCACAGACAGACAGGCCACATCTCAGAGTACCTTGCAAAATCAATGCTCTCCATGCATGAGACACAAACTCACAAAGGCAAGAATTCAGAGTTGAGCCTTAAGCCCTGTTCATAATTTGTTTCATTGTTCCAGCACATATGAGATATGTAAGACCCCCAGCAGCTTTGAGGCTCCTGTTCTGTTCCTGCACAATAGGGGTGAGTTAAGGATTGCATTGCATTGTCCATATCCCCTCAGTTCTGGTGCCTGTGTAAGCTTTAAAGAAGATATTTAGAGTTATCTGAATGAGGTATTATGATAACGTTGAAACAACAAAATAATATTTGGGAAAAATAATAAAATCCTCTCTCAAACTAGGATACATTAAAACTGCCTCAGTAGATCATGCAACTCATTATGTGGAATTACACCATTCCTCTGAGCTATGAATTTACATAGTACTGGAAACCATAAGAGAGAAGAAAAGGCACTTGTAGCCAATTCTGTAAGAAAAATATTTTTAATTTGACAAAATATACTTTTTCAGAGCAGATACTTACATGCTCGACCTAGTAAATTTCTACTACAAAAACTAATTTCATGGAACAAAACTTTATCAAAGCTAATGCTACATAATTTGGTTTTGCCCATTTTTTACACTATTATCTTAATAATTATTTTGTAGTCTCATGAATCCCAGACTTTATGGGATAGATATTGCATTAGCTAGACTCTAATGGATCACAATGACAACTACTTTTAGAAACACTCCTGTATCACATGCACAGAATCCATCACCATGGAGAATTTAAGTAATATTAAATCCATACAGAAAAAGATCATAACTAGATGCAGTTACCCCAATAAGCTGCATTCAAAAGGCTTAGAAATCCTCACTCTTTACCTATTTTCTACTTAAGTGTATAGAACATAAAAATCTTTCTGTAAAATTTGTAAAAATCATACTTTCTATATTAGTAATACAGAATTAATCTTCAGGTTGCAAAAAAATTTAGAGTGCACCTTGAGGCACTCAGAATAAAAAGGCTACCCAGGAACACAATGGGATTGTATTATGCTGATGCAATTAACATATGATACCATTTGTCACCTTCCTGGCCCATACAGACTCGTACTCTCTGCCTAGAAATATCTGATGGTTTTGCAGGTAACTAGAGATAAGATTGTTCACAGTTCTACAGATCCGGGTCAAGATGACTTCTACGTCTCCCAAAACTGGAACATGTAGAGAATTTCAGTTAAGTATTGCTGGCTTGAGGACATCTTTAAGAATGAGGAAAGAGCCACAAGCTCAGTACAACCAGTAGAAATCCTAGAGCCCAAGTTATTTTCGTTTCAGGTTTCTGAATTATCAAGGCAAAAGGACTGTAGTGAGATTTTATTACCCAGAAGCAAAGTTGTAAGTAGGAATGGTTTAAGAAAAATCCTGAAGAAACATAAGGTGGAACAACGTTGTTTTACTTCTAGGAGTAAAACAACCTTCAGCTTCTTTACGATAGGTAGATGCTGCTTTCTGAGGGCTCTGGCTGCACTAAACTTGGCTGAACTTCTAAGAAAAGCAGTTATACTCCTCTTTCGAATACTCCTGCTGCCAGGATGCTGAGGGTACCCTTCTAATTTGGGAAAGTAGACAGGGAAGAACAAAGGAGGAGGATATAAACACTGTCTGATTAACACCCATGTATCTTATCTTTAAATTTTCTGAGAAATGTTTCATTTCCTCTTGTCTCTACAGCTGCACAGTCACTAAATTTCTGCTAAAGTGAATGAGGAAAAACTGTTATTTTGGGGCTCTGACTTGGCATTTAACACATGAGACTTCTGTTGCTGAGGTAATCTTCGCTTGCCTCATACTTGTTGCTGCCATATGGAATTTAGAGCAACCTTTGACACTGGTTTCTTCTCTCTGTCCTATTCTGATGCAGCTATTTCCACTATCAACTGCATTAATACACAATTCCAAGCCGTGCTTACTATGCAGCAGTATATCTAGGTCAACTTCTAATCAATTACTGTAAGAGTCTTCCTGACAAACTTACTACACCTTTGCCCTCTAAAATGGAGACTTAGGAGTATCAAATAGCTCATGGGATTTTCTAATTTCGCCCAAATTTTCTCACTACTCTGATGTTCATTACATTTCTTGAGTTCATTCACATATTTCACACTGATGCTCAGTTTGCACAGCCATTCTGCAACACAACTGGAAAGTATCACCACTACTATGATCACAGAAGCATTTGATAATTTTTTAACTTTAAAACAAGTTTTTATGGCAAGACAATTCATAGTCTCACACATGAATGTACAAAACCGAAAGGTCAGAAGCTCTCTCATGGCACTCAACATCTGAGGCATATAGAAGATCGAACACACACATACTTGACAAAAGGTTTTCACTTGGAATTTGAAGTTCTGCTCTTGGGCACACTTGGACCATCACTCACAGAACCCACAATTAAAGCTTTCTTTCCCTACACGCCCATGGTTTGAATGGGTATGTGTTCTCCAAGCACAACTGGTAACTCCTCCTTCTCTCCAGTGGCTTCACCTCTTTTACCCAGTATATGAGCGAGCTGGAACCCATTCCTAAAGTAATTTTAACCTACTTCTCCTACCTTCTGCATAATTTTGAAAGGAAAAATTGTCTTCTACTGAAGTTACTCTACATTAGCCCAAGGGGCTTTGGCATTGTCTCACAGAACTTGTAACAAAGTAACAAGCAATAAACAGATAAATAAACACTTAAAATTGGCTCCAAAGGTACCAAGGTGCCTAATCCTGTACAATTCAATGAGATTCTAGTACTTAATTTCCGTGCTCTGCGCCTTAGAGATTTTGGCACAAAGGAAATGAGATGAAACCTGGTTTCCCATGAAAATTCATGTCATGTTTGGTACAGGAATGGTCTGGCAAACACACAGGCAAAGAGACCTGACTGCCACAGGCAGGGAGGTGAGCACTAACTCTGCAGCTTCTGTATCAGACATGTTGCACTGCTGAGCAGAGCAACTGTAAAATACTTTTAAAAGCTAGACTCCAAATGCACAGAAAATGGCTATGGGATTAAGCCATATATGACTTTTAAAGATATCTTTTGTCTCTGTAGCATCTGTTCTCATTATGAACTCATTTTCTTATCTATGCCTGGGTCTATTTCTTAAATCTGAACACAGGACAAATATTTCCACTGGCTTGCATGGGTAATTGAGTCAGAAAATAATACTTTCAATATGGTTAATTAATCAGGAAAATAAAAAAGACATTTGCACAATTTTAGTACTTTTCTTGCTTTAGTACTTCTCTTACTTTACTGTAAATGTAAATTTACATTACTTTGTAAATTATGCTTATATTTATCTATATAATCTCAGCATCTTTAAAATATTAACAATAAGAAGTCTCAGTGAAAAGCAAGTTATATCCACTTGAAATAAATTAAGATGCTATTTATGTCTGAGACACATTCTTCCCAGTCATGATGGGACTGATGTAAGACCACCACTTCAGTCAGAAATTCCCATCTCTCAGACATTTCCTTGCTCTCTCTCTTGCCAAAGTCTCTTGTTAACTGTTCATGAAGGGTCTTCCTAGAGACTGATATGCTGCACAGGGTCCTTAGCATGACTCTCTTTATTCATGCTGAGATCATATCTACTGATTTTCTAGCTCTTCTCCTCCAGGTTCTGTGCTGCAGTCCCTTCTTTTTTGAAGTTTCTATTTTCATAGATGACCATTACTTTCTTACATTTAATTCCTCCTAAGTGCTGTAATTTCCCAAATGTTTTCAATTCCATAAGCTGTTTCCTGTGATCTTCTCCAGACTACTTCTCAGCATGGTTTTCAGCTTTCTCTGGGGCTATACTTTTTTTTATCCACCTCTTCCTCTCCTCTCTCTTCCCTCAGCATACAACAGCACTGGCCTCCTTCAGCCATAGCTCATTTGTCTGTTTAGCATCTGTTTGTCATTCATACCCCTTGATGTTAGAACACTCATCTTTTTCATATTCTCATCTCTAGCCCACTGTGAAGAGTTGTGCAATGCCTTAGAGTCACCATAAGCATTTAGTGCTATTTCTTCTATTAGGATATTTGCACCCTTATCTCCAATGCCCTCCTTTTTCCCCGGGAAGTTTTAATATTGTCATCACTGTTTTAAATTTACTATTTCCTGCAGCTGATCTTTAATTAGAAAGCTGTAATGGGGCAGTATATTTGCAGAAGCCTCATTTGTCCAGACTCCATGTATACGAATCTGCTCCTAAATACAGCATTTGTCAAAATGCAGGTCTTCCACTACTTTTATTACAGATAAGGGAGACCACTGAAAATGTCCTAACTTATTCCGATACTCAGAATTCACAAACACCACAAATAAACTGGCATCACTTCATGAACATAACATTGTAGAATTTACTTTGGATACAACAATTGCTAAAATTGGTATGTAGTAGCCACGCTCTTCTAAGCTTTCTCTCTTCTGTTTCTCTATGCAGCTGTGAATAGATGCAAGCTAAACAAGGTAAAATTTTTACAGAATGTTCTATCCTGAGGCTAAATGATTTTTTTTTCCACTGCCCTGAAATTATTGTAATCAGTATTTATTCTTGAAAAACCTTGAAGGCCATAATCATATATCAAGGCCCAGTTGTGACACATAAATACACCCATTTTTTATACAACATAAGAAAGCTTGCAAGCCATGCATCTGAGTGATACAGCGAATACAAAACAGATGAGGAAAGCCCAAGGTAACTGTGAGATGATAATGGCTGGTGTAATAAGCAGTGCTACTGCACC
The DNA here is from genome assembly GCA_013398115.1 of Falcunculus frontatus. Classification (NCBI taxonomy): domain Eukaryota; kingdom Metazoa; phylum Chordata; class Aves; order Passeriformes; genus Falcunculus; species Falcunculus frontatus. The sequence goes on from VZRV01007534.1 coordinate 708,402, forward strand.
TCAACTGCTTGGCTATGATTAAACTAATGTAATAACTGCTACCATGCTAAGAAAAGGCATTAATAGCAGAATGGTGGTTTATTGTCTGCTCTCTTCTGTAATTTACTCAGCATCAAAGTATTTATTAGAAACATATTTATTGTGTACTCACTTTTGGATGTGCCATATGTTCCTCTACTGATGATGTAATAATTTGTGTTTACTTTTTTTTAAAGTGCTGTATAAAAAGACTAAAGACAAAACTGGAAAAAGTCACTAGATATCAGTGCTGAATGTGAGATCAGTTTCATAGGAAGACAGTCATGCTTCTAACAAGAAGTTTGCTCTAATGAAATGAAGGAGATCAAAGATGATAGAAAGCAAAGCTATGTAATGAAACAGTGATTTAAGAAGCCTGGGACATTCACTTTATTTTCATTGTAAGATAGGTTACTTGCCTTACGGTTTGGTATTGTTTATTCTGGTGTCTGTACATGGTTTTGATTATATTAATTACATTATTGGCCAAATTCTAAACTGTTGTAAATCAAAATTACTATTCTGACTCCAGTGAATGACAGTGACTTACACCAGCTGATAATCTACCCTTCAGTGCCTTACAAATTCAGGATAAAGGCTTTGCAAGCCTTCTAAAAAGTTTGTTTGTTTGTGAAAATGTTACAATTTATTGCCGTTTTGCAAATGGATAGAATTTCTTGCTGTAAATACTTTAATTACTATTATAAAATGAATTGAAATTTAATTAAAGATGAAAAAAAGCACAGTGGAAATTTTTAAAAGGATAAAACCAGTGAGAAACACTCCCAGATTTGAATGTCATTTTAACAGTAATCTGAACCAACATCTGAAACGTGTTATATAATTTTAAACATATACCAAAAATTATTTTCTTCCAGCTTAGAGCAAGTGCAGACTCAATAGCTGTTCCAAAGCTTTTAGTTATTTCCCCCCTCAATCTCAAGATGTAAACAAACAAGAATGCTAATTAAAAAAGTTACTTCAGGCAATAATCTTGTCAAAGTAGTTAAAGAGGGTTAGACTCAATCATCAGAAGGTAGGGTAACCTCTAGAGAAAGCATTCATCATGTAAACACATTGCATTTATTCAATCAGTGGTTCTCCAACAGTTTGAAACAAATGCGTTGGATATTATCAAAAAATATTACTTTTTCTCTTAATGAGACAATCAAAGATGTGTTTGATTCTCTTAAGGTATGAAATGAATATGACACTGTTCCAAAAGGCATTTATGATACTAAATAGGTGGACAGATTTTATTGAAGATTGTTGTACCCTCAATTCCCTAAATTTTCCTTGTTTCTCAGAGATGGCCACCAATGGCTCCATGCGCTGTTTCTCCACTGTGACAGCAGGTTTATGGAGGGACCAGTACAAAAGGAGAAAGCTAAACCTGATTTCTAAAAGGACTTCAGGCTAGTTTGTGTGCAGGCACTGTCAGCATGTCAACAGCTCAACTGTGGGCTTCCTTGAAAGAGGAATGTAAACTCAACAGGTTTTATTTGGGTGCGGACGAAGGGTTGGACACCAAATGCATTGTTCAGGGTCTGAGCAGGCTACACACACATCTGGAGTGCCCTCTTGAAGGCAACTGAGGCCTTTGAGCAGGACAGAGCTGTGGTGGGGCCAATGCACTGGGGCCTCAAGGGGCACCTGTCTGGAGTTTGGGCACAGTCAATGACAGCTCTAAGATTTCAGCCTAGAAAGCATTTTCAAATGCAGTGCAAAATGGCAAGAACTTGAATGCCTCTTGGAAGAAAGCAAGCTCCTGCAAAGATGGAACCCCTTCTTGTGCTGATACAGAGATTATTCATGGAGCCCTCCATGAAAATCAGCAAAATCCCCAGGGAGTCTGGGGCCCTGTGCACTCACTGGCCCCCCTCGAGTGCATGTTTAGGTAGCTACCTTCAAAATAGACCCTCCATATTGCAGTGAGTGACATATTGAGGATTTGTATTGATGGTGGAGCTCAATATGCAAGTCCAAATGAACTTAATGTTCTGTAATTTATGCTTTTCTTTTTAAGACAACATGTCCTCATGTTTTTCCAAGAATAGATGTATAACTTAGTCTTTTGGGCACTGATCCATTTTGCACATTTCCTGATCTGCCCTTGTGTTACTGGAAAACATTTTCCAGGATGAAAGCTCAGTTTGTGCAAGAAATAAAATCAATTCAATTGAACAGAGATGATGGTTGCACAAACATGTGTATATTGTGTTAAGCACAAATGTCTGACATTTGTCTATATAATTTAGGACCAACCAGATAAATTTCTTCTAATGTACCAAACTTCTAATAGTATATTTGCATAACACTTGCATTGAACTTAGAACAGCCTGGGTTCTGCATAATGTTTCAAATAGGAGAGCTAAAATGGTACATTTCTTTCCCACTGAACAAAGATTTTATGTTTCTGGCAATGGTTTTGTAAGATAATGTACTTGTTAGCCAAAAAAACCATTCAGAAAATAACCTTACTCCTACTTTGATGTAGAAGTATAACAGTTTTTTAGGAATGGATATGACCCATCTTATTTTTACACATTATATTCTTTTTATTCAAATGTCAAAGATACTTATCTGAGTGAATGGCTTCTCCATGGATCACATTTCCCTATTTTTTCTCTAGGCTACCCTCAAGATGAATGAACTTTATCTTTTCAGGAAGTTAAATTTTTTATTTAAAATGTGAAATCTTGTTGAGTCCCAGGGTTAAGTGCATGGTTTCAAAGCTGATATGCTTTCAACATATGGCTCTCTTATTCCTAGTTATATTTAACATTCTTTTATCTTGAAACATTTCACTCAATTTCTCAAACATTCTTTTATCTTGAAACATTTCGCTCAATTTCTCAGAAATGCCATTTGTTTAAAAAAAAATAATTTTTTTTTGAGAATCAAGTCTCTATCAGGATACCTCTTTATTCTGTTTATATACAGGACACAACTCTGGCAACAATTTAACTCCAGTAAGTTGGAGAAATTCCACCTGGACTAAGTGTCCCACAGTCAAATTGGTTGTGTGTTCCAGAAGATGGTTCACTATCATATGACAACTGAGAGTATGTTGCATTTCTCTTTGCATCAAAAGAAATATAATAATTTATGCAGGAATTTCACATGGGCAAGTGGGCCTAAATTATTCCACTTTGTGCTGGGCCTGGCTCCCAGAGCACTTCGTGAGGCAACTTTTACAGACCCCCAGGTCAGACAGGGATTCCCACTGAATCTGGCAACAGTGCACTACCTCCTAGACTATATGCATTTCATTAATAAACCACTCCCAGATGTTTCCCCTGTTAAATATTTCAGTTGAGGAATCAGGAGCTATGAGATATAAAACCTAAATAAACAGAAAATATTTAAGTGTTTCAGAGTTACTCATAAGAGAAATGAAAAGACATGCTTTTGGAAACTATGATATTTCCAATATCATTAGGACAGCCAATCCTGAATAAACAAAGGAATTTGAGAGCTAAAATAATTCAAACATGAATACAGATTTTGTGATGACCAGCACTGTTTCATTAATGAAAGTGTTCTGTTAAGTAATCTGGATAAGATCCAGAATGTTCCCCCCACAGAAAAAGTGATACCTCTTGCAGTACCTGGCATCAGGTGCATAGTAATGGTATTACACAGCAAGATAAGGCTACTTGATCTATTAAAATTACAAGAAATAAACAACTATTGAAGACACAATCAGGATACTCTTTAAAAGGCAGAATTGAGTGTCACTTCCTTCTTATTCCCTGAGTCTCACATCCAGCCTGTTTTGCCCTTACACCTACACAAGACAAAAAGGAATAGTTTAAGGTTTTAATGAAAAAACAGGCATCTAATATGGCCTAATCAGTCATACAGATGTGGCAGCATCCTCCTGCCTTGCATATTCTCCATGAATATTCTAACCCCCTCCTAGGCACCTTCTGTATCAATTTTCTCAACTACTCCTATTAAGTTTTTAATATAGAATTTCTACAATTATGCACAGATAACATAGAATTATTGCAGAAATATTTCTACAGTACTGTAGAAATATTTACTGGAGCTGAAATTCAAAATTTGCTTTCACATAAGAGGGCATAATCCCAACACTTCATATTGGAGTGCAGAGGCAGCTCCCTTAGACCAATCACTGTAATGTGGATGTAATTATCTTTTTGTTCTAGAAAAGTTCAATTTTTAGAACTTAAGAGTGTTATATGAACCATTCTCTTTTTAATGAGATGATATTTTCTGTCAAAAGACATTTTTTTCTCAAATGATTCTTAATATTGCCTTACAAAACATAGATTTGTCAGGAGAAAAGGTAGCTAAAGTGCATTGCACAGCCCCTTGTTTCCTGTAATGTTCCACTGAATTTCATCGAAATAATCTACTGGAGAAGTACTACTCAACATGAATAATTGTGAGACTCTGCCTGCCATGTATCTATCATGCTCATCTAAGACAGCCATAGCCCACAGTATTCAAACTGTGCAAAATGGCACAAAACTGCACAGCAGCTACAGAAAACAACTAAGATTGATTTTCTAGTACCATTAGGTCTATTACATTCAAGTATCTTAAAAGTGAATAATAATAATAATTTTAAAAAATAGAAATAAAAGTCTAACTAAGACTACCAGGGAACAAAAACCAATTATGATGGACTACTGTAATGGCAGTTCAAAAGGGATATAATTTATTTGTGAGATTTAAACATGTGCTACTAATACTTTTATTAAATGCTAAACCTATACTTTGGAGATTTCTGGTCATGACATATATTGGAATTTACATTAAGAAGAGATGGCTACTCATAGACATTACTATTTATAAATTATATCTCTTTTATGCAATATACACACTACTGGAATTATTTAAAGGAGTGCTGATATTGAAAAATGAGTATTGATTAAAAGACAAAAACAATCCCCAGGAAAATTAAGCACTGAAATCAGACAAAAACATTAAATAAAAGAATGAGCAGTACCCGTAACTTGGAGTACCACTTCCTGAGAAACACATACAAGTAGCAAAATCTATTTTAATTGCATATGGGGCCTTTGCCTGGATTATGCCCAGGCACATGACAAACCACTACCAAGTACCCTGTTGGGAGTAAAGGACAAAAAGGGCTTTTACTTGGCTTGTTGCCACTTTTCTCAGGAACAATAAGTCAGTCACTAGTCACAAAACAAGAGTCCCCTGCATCAAGCCAGCCACCCCCCAGGGAGGCTCTGGCTGGCAGCAGTTCCAGGCAGCTCCAGCTTCCCAGTGCCCAGCGCTGGGGGCTGCCAGCCCCTCTCCTTGGCACCAGCTAAACTGGGCTCCCCAGTCATCCCTTCTCTTTACAACTCTTCCTCATCTCTCCGGATCACATTCTTTTTAAAAGTTATTGCATAGCAAAGAGAGGCTGTTTAAGACTCCAAGTCATGAAATATTCTCCTGATTAAGGAGTAGTCACATTCTGTATTTCCAAATGGGACAAGTTTCGTTGCCCCTGGCAAGAGCAATACGTACAAGCCTACGGCATCATGACTAGGCTCAGAGGAATCAATGGTTAACTGGCTAAATAAAGGACAAAAACTATCACTGGGTCCCCAGCAAGGATCATGATAAAGGACATAGAAGGCTTCTGATTCCTTAAGAGCCTAGAAGGCGTAGAGGTCCTATGAAAAGCGAGTTGCAGAGTCCTTGTAAGCACCCAACCAGTGCATTTTGAACATCCCACAGATGTCAGCAAAGGCTGACCATAAAATCAAGGGATCTTCTCAGCCTGGTGAAACAAACAATCTCAGCTACCCAGAAATTCTGTTTTAATGAAAAATGGGGGAACAAGATACAGAAAGAGATCATTTGCAGTTCACATTTTTAAATACTTTTTTAGCCATCTTTAAAGACAAGAGAAGGAGTCTCTTTTCTGTCCCACTATGTCATTTGTCATCACGGTCCTACCATAAGGACTGAGCCTCCCTCTAGTTTCTGAATTCCTTAAATCTGGTGATGCTATTGCTCAAAATAACATTTTATTTCCCCAAGAATCACACATTAGTTGAACTAATGCCTGATAAGGAGGGTTCATTGTGACATTACTCCGTTTTGTATACTTGCACTAGAGCCTGTTCTATTTTCCAGTGCAAAGCTAAATAGCTTTTGCATGGAACAGATTATCTTATCTGTGGATTGATATTGTATATGAATATTCTTCCATTAATATCTCATAAGTTTTTCAACTAATCTCAGAACAACCATATTTGCTTTTCTTATAGCATGGTATCAGTTTTATGTCTTAAAAGATTTGTAGGAGTTCTCCATCAAATCTAGTAATATCATCTGGATAGAAGATAAAAAAAAAAGGCAAATTATTACATGACCTCTAGATACATCAGAAAAAACCAATATCAAGACCATAAAAATTCTCATGCTTACAATTGGCCCATTTTTATAATAATATGCCATGTTTTCTAGATTTTTAATACATTTTACATTTTTAATGAGAAAACAGCTGAATTGTTACTTTCCCTTAGAATTATGTCTGAAATGTTTACAAATAGTTGATTCTCACCTTTTTGAAGTTGTTTAAAAATGCAACGTGCATTAGTTAGCACACAATGCACTAAGTAGCACAACAAACACTGGTTAATATTCGTAACCCTACCTAGAATCGATCTTTGCATTAGTTTCAGGTCAGAAAAGATGCTAAATGCAGTATTTTCATAACTGCAAGAAACAGATAATAGAAAAGCTGTAGGTTGGATTTCTCTGCTCTAGTTAATAACACACACAACAATATAAGCAACTTAACTCCTTCAAACAACTTTGATCCCACCATTGTGTTTCATGCCTTTGTTACAAAGTGACAACAACAGTTTCAATATCAATAATAAAATGTAAAAATAAAAGTTAAGAATAAAACCAGACATCCCAGGTGCTTAGTCTTTAACGGAAAGAAGGATGAGGAACCAAAGAAAAGGCCCCCACATCTGCACAAACACTGCCTGGTAAATTGTTTTTCACACAACTTCAGAGTAAACATTCTTTGGCAATGAATTAGTTTCAGGTCTCATGCAGAAATGTTAATGCAACGTATCTCAAATATGTGCATTCAGTTGTTTTTGTAATTATACATCCTGACTCTCAAAACACTATACCAAAATAAGTGTGTGCAATTTTGGGGATAACTTTCGGAGAACTTCCTTAAGGTTTTGTTTTGCCAGTTTCTCTGATTTTTTTCTTTAAACGGTATCCAACCCCCAAGGCAACTTTAATAAAGTCAATGAAATTATACAGATAGAAAGGACAAAAATGCAGTCTCTGGATTTCAAATAGTGACAACACCAGTCTCACCATTAAGCCTGACACAAGAACCTTTTAATTTAAATGTAATCTCCAAAAGACCAAATTACCAGCAACATGTTCTCATTAATTCCTGTAAGGGATGCTCAAGCTTTGACCCCTTATTGTTCTCCTTATCGAGAAGTGGCTGAGTCATAGTATTAATAAGCCATCACTCATTTAAGTGGTCATTCACTGCTGGGCGGGGAAAAGATAGGCTCATCCTTTTGAAGTGGGAACGGGCAAGCAAGGCTGCTGTAATAGGCTGTGATTATTTTCACTATGAATGCTCTCCCAGCTTTCAAAAATTAAAAGGAGCACTCATTTTCCTCCTTGAGTATTTCTCACACTGGCAAAAAAATGAACACTTTGAAATGTAAATGATTCAATCTTTGCAAACCCCTGCTTCAGAGGGAGGTACAGCTTCATTTACAAAATGAAGACATTTTAGGAAATGATTATCATTGTAAAATTGAGGTCAGCAGGGAGTCCGAGTTCAAACTCTTAGAATATCAGCAGTGTAACAAGTTTGATCTTCCTTACTGCATTGCTTGCATTTGCTTCTCTGGGTTCCAGCAGAGAGCCATTGTCAGTCAGAACTTGTTCCCACTCGTTTCCCTTGGTTAAATAAAATAGTTATGCTTATTACTTAGAGCTAGTCAGTCCAATAAAATTTAGGGCAAAACTTAAAAAAGGGAAGTTGAAATTTATTTTGATTAATGTATACACTATGTGCATATTCAACTTAGAACATTTAAAGATTGACAGTGCTGAGGACAACTTTTTTTAATGCTTAGTTCAGGCAGTAGCATTGGGCAGTGTTACTACACTGTCCTAGCAAGGTTTCAGAAGGAGACCACCCATAATGGTGAGAGAATATTTCATTTAAAATTTAAACATTAAATCCTTAATCTCTTCTACAACATCCAGGTTGAATGACAATTATTGTTGCTGGCATTATAGGGTTTTATGGTATCAGTCAGGCTTATTATGAACTGATGGAGACGATAAATTTGTATAACAAAGTGTAAATGATAACAGCTGCCATATGACAACAGCCATTATGGAGAGCTTCCTGCACTGATGGGCATTTCAGCTGAAACCAAGGGAAATCTGTCAGAAATGAGGATGAATCTGAGTGAAACAGAAAGTGAGAAGTTACAGAATTTTATTGGTGATCTCGAGATATAAGTCCATCATCTTCTAATCAGAGTTATATACTAATTTTCAGTAGAGTTACTTATCTGTCTGCCATTCTTGAAGAGCCATTTCTGTCTCCCACCCTGGTACACTGAAAGGTATAGCTAAAATTAGAATGTCAAAATGCCTTTTGCCTTACAAAGATCCTTGATGCACCCTTGAAGTTACACTTCAATAGGACAGATGAAACTCTGTTACTGAATGAAGGAAATACACTCATATATCTACAACATGCAAGACAAAAATACCAAATTAAGCAGAATTCAGCACCTGTCCAAGATCTCAAAAAAGGATAGGTAAGAATGACAGGCTGCTCATATTCAAGTTAAAGTGATACAGTTTGAAGTCTAAAAGCTGGGTAGCCAAACTTGCAGAACACTTACCCAAACCAACCTTAAGGAGGTTTGTCCTTACTATTGGCAAAAAGCAAAATATTAGCAGTTCCTATATTAGTTAATAATTCCTCAGAAAGAGAAGAAAAAAAAATGGTTCTATAAACAAAATTGCACAATTTTTCAAAATTACCAAAATGCTGAAAAATATGTTATAACATTTCAAAAGAGACAAAAGAGAAAGTCTGAACATCATCCACCACATGTCCAGTCTCACTGCTTACTGGTTTTTCTGGTTCAAGCAGGTGTTTTGTTTGTGTGCACTGGAGTGTGAGGCAGCTGTTCTCCCGAGGTATGAAGGGCTCCATTATAAGCACCACCCTGCTCCCTCTCCAAGGCAAGTTTGCAAGCCGGGCAATCGCTGCAGTGGAGGAAAGCTCCACACCCTGGCCTTTGGCAGGACTTCTTTTACTTAGAGGAACTATGCACCTGACAAGTCGTGCAGGTGCAAAATGAGGGAGTGTGACCAGAAACAAACATGAGAAAAAGTCATGCACAGTAAATTGAGGTTTCAGAGTATATAGCCAAGTGTGTCTTGCTGACTCCTGGAAACTTTACATGAGTTCTGGATAGCACTGGCCTGAAAGACAGCTGCTCAGCAGAAGACTGACTTCTTTCTGCCAATATTATTCCTTTAACTGTTTAAAGGTATCTGTGAAGTTTTAGACTTGATGCTTGCAACAGAAGCCAGACTGCAAGAGCTTCTAGAGCTGGATGAACTTAAAGTTTAGAATATATACGTTTTGATGAACTGATACTGTAACAGATAACTAAAAGCTGTTCCAGACAGTAAACTCTCTGGGACAAAGACTACTCCTTTTGTTTGTATAAAAACAGCCACACACAGCATGGTGGGTAGTAAGATATCCCTCAGCCTTCCCCCATCTCATACTCTTCAGCAGAGGAGTCAGGTCACAGGAGGGAGGGGGAATCAAGGCAGTTAAACTTAACTGAGCTGAAGGGAAATCCAGAAAATTCACAAAGATTCTGAGATCAGAACTTTTAAGCAGACTATGACTTTAACAGAAGATCACTTATTATGATTATTATGAACTCTTTCCTATTGCCAACAATGCTCAACATTGCGCCTCCCAGTTATTTTTTTCAGAAGGTTCAGATCAAAGGAAGGAGCACAAACACTGCATGAGCTTGGGGCAAGAGGTACCAGTGGAACTGTTTAGATTATGCTTCTTTAGCTCCACATTCTGGGCAGCTAATGTTATATTTTACACAATATTTTGCTTTGGAGAAGTTGAAATCAACTCTGTATGACATCTTCTGAAATAATGAAGTAGGGAACTTAGCTACTTCCTTGGAACTCTTTAGGAATGATCTGCCTTGAACTTTTTAACAAATACTATGCTTTGTCATTAACTTATTACTTCTGAAGCTCTCACAAACTGCTCCCAGTAATTTTCTTAATATTCTCTCAGTGACAGATATTTTACACATTAAATCTACTTTTTATGTTAGCCCAATGATCAAGAAGGCTGATGTAATCCACTGGGGGAACATATATTCCAGTTTTCATTCATGCTTTAGAGTATTGTCACAGTTCAGCACAAAGGAATAATCTGATTGTTTCTCATAAAGCAAGAACAAATCATGATTGAAGGATTTCTTCTATTTAAAGCTATGCTTTGCAAAGCCTATTGAACTTGCTAGAAGAGTCATCTCCGATGCGTACACTAACTACACAAAGCTGCTGCACAGTTACCATTCAAGGGCTAATTTAGTACCAAAAGGCCAATATTGCTGACTTGCAGATTACAAATATCACGAGATATTAATTTATTTATATTTAAATCAGGCTAAAAGATTAAGAGAACTTTCAGTAGATCCATTTACAATTAAAATGAGTGTAAGTTTGAATTACTTTTTTATGATCTGGGTACAGCTGGGGTTTGAAAGAGTTGCCGCCAGAATGATGCAAGGCATTTGCCTTTGACAAAGTAATGCAAAATTTGTGTAAGTGGGTGAAAGAGCATTAGATTGTATCACCTCGTAGGTCAGCTGGAAAATACAATATGTATTCTGATTATGAGAAAACAGAGTGAAAGGCAGAAAACAGGTGCTGAGGGATTGGGTTTGGGGCGCCGAGGGGCCGATGGCAGCGCAGGGGCTGCGCCTCGCCGGGCCGGGCTGGGACCCGCGGGGACGGCGCTCATAGCTTTGACCTCTGGGCAAAGATAACTCTTTCATACCCCCTGTTCCACTTTTCCACTTTGTATCCAAGTCCTCCGCTATAAAATGTAAAACCAGCACATAGAGCACACTGCTTTGGAGGTCTGCCACTTGCATTCAGGCAACCATTTGTACTTTTGCAGGCGTAATCAATCTCCTGTTGCTATCAGCAGGGAGTGGGGCTTTGCTGCTTTATGGCTTAAAAGTAGTTTTGTGCAAATTCTGCTTCCCTCCCCCCTCCCTTTAGCTCCACTACTCACAGGATTTCCAGGGACATGTTTTAGAGCTGAGAAAAGAAGCTTGTTTGATTTAAGCACAGAGGGGTTTTTTGTGTGTGTGTTTATATTTTCTCTGCATCTATTAAGGGGTGAGGGGGAGAGACTTCATTTATATGTTAATATTAGCCGGCACCCTGACTAAACTGACAGAACTATTTCATGGGAAGCTGACAAATTTTGTCAGCTAGGCTATCTTTCCACATCTCAATAGTGGCAATAATCTTGATTAGCAAAACAATTGGGGGCCAAAGAAGTCCTGCTGCTCCAAAGACCCTCTTCTCAGGTTACAGTTTGCTAATGTGATGAATCCAGAGAGTCCTTCAAGCTTGAAAAAATTCCCCAAAGCAGCTGAATTTAGGCAAATGAAGGGAACCATTTTGGAGGCCGGACAAAAGGGGTTAATTTGATCGACCATGTCTCCATAGTCTTATAACAATCATTTACTTAACAAGCATATAGAGAGTCATTCCATGGAAACTGGTGGAGTTAACAGAGGAAGTTCGAATAGAATATCTGTTTATCCCAGATGTGTGGGAATTTTAGCCAAAAAACAACACCACATAATTGCTGCCTGTGGTATTGATTCTTACACAGAAACAGCAGCAGAACTAAAGGGCTCTGAGCACGTCAGGAAGGCCTCAGCTACGAAGCAGTACAAGCTTCCATTTTTATTAGCTTGTTGCATTGCTAATAAAATAATTAGAAATTAACTCTTTCAGGGGAATGAAATGAACTCAAAAGGTTTGAGCAGTCCTATTTTCAGTGCTATTTAAGGCAATTATTTCTGTTTGCAAAAATAAGGGCTTTTGTAATATTTTTGATGTGTATTCATTAATCTTCTTGCTTTTTACTATATTATTACATAACAAGCCATGTTCTGAATTACATTGATGCATCTCAAATCTGGTGTCTTTCTTCTAGAGCCATAAGGCTGCATTTGCTTTAAAAACAGAACCAAATAGTTACTAGAATTGTAAGCAGATGGAAATTCGCTTGGTCCAGGTCAGCCTAAATATATAATCAATATATTGATTACAACAAACAATATAAAATAGCCCTCTTACTTTTGGGTCCTATATCCCACTTATTTATGCACATTATTAATTTATAAATCTGTCATAAATTGATCCAAAAGAGATATTATTCATGAGATTCTGCTTAACTCTCTGATGCAATTTTTAAACTTGCATTGAAAATTTTATTGTAAAAGTACTAACTAAAGCTTCCTCTGTTTTCACACACTTGTTCCCCCCATGCCCAGCAACCTTTTTTGGAATAATTTCTTATTCTGTTACTGAGATAAAAATTACCATTCATATCATGTTTTGTAAGACTGAGGGATTTGACCTGGTGTGTACATGCTGGTGAATATTAGCATAAATATACATTTTGCCAGACATCAAATACAGGGTTCTTAAAAACTGCTGAAGTCATCTGTCTTCAATGAGTTTCAGAACCAAACCTCACTTATACATTATGCAAGTGTGAAAGAGGAGAGGAAGAGGAACTCTGGTATTTTTCTTGTTCTTTTGCATACTGGTGGTGCTATACACAAAATCTATCAGGAATCCACTCTTCAGAAGATGCCAGTTATGATTAGAAAAATTTTGAAACAGTCATCAAACTCCCTCACTTCAAGTTATTTTCTTGGTAACTTAGAATGACGGAAGTCTCCAACTTCATTAACTTTAATGTGAGCAAGTACATTTTTTTCATTTTCCCTCAAATTTGTGATAGGATGTGAATGGGAACATGTTTTTAAAATTGATTACTTATACACTTGAAGATAAACACATGGACAGAAAGAGTTGTCCAAACAGAATTGGTCCATAGTATTTCACAATGACAACAGTGAGGAAAAAGTATATGCAGAATCTCCACCCATAGAGAACCTTCAACATTTACAGTGACATAGATTAATGCTTATTTATATTTCATTTCTAAGATGGGTATCTGAACTGTAGCATCAGAAATTCCTTATTTCCTTTTAATATAATGCCCTTAAAGATCAGGTAACACAGATTACTTCGAAAAACTCTGTTTGATGACACGTGAAATTTTGCCTGAGTTAAAATCTTACCAATAGCATGGTACACTTGCAGCCAATGAAGCTGACTTACAAGAATATGTGTGTCCCCCCAACTGTTTGAAAACTGTGCACAAAGCCTCTTTTTTTTCAGCATTCTGAGCTTCCAGATGTTCAAAACTGGGTTAATGTTTTAGGAAGCTGAGGTGCTCTGTTGTATACCAGCTGTCACACACTATCACAGTGAAAAAGAGAAGGAAAACACACTATGTGACTAACATCAAACTGTTACATGATCATTAAGAATCTCATATTTTTCATCATATAGATCTCTACCTGTACACAAAATCCATCCTATAACTGTCTCATTTAAGGCTGCTTTTAACAACAGCACAGGTTGCAATGACAGTACCAGCAGAGAAGCTATGCAGCCCTCATGCCATGAAGCTGATAAGGAACCCAATCCACCTATGATAAGTGAGAGTTCTTTTCATTTTCATTTGTTCAATCTTTCAGAACAGCAGGCAGCATCTAAATCTGAAGTTCTAAAGCTTCCTTATGGCTTGGTTTGTTTCCTTTTAGGCGAATGTGGTACAAATTTTCAAACAGCTCCTAAGATTGAAATCTTTTGTACAACTTGAGTGGATCAAACCTGTGATCCTGACTGTGCACAACTTAGACTCCAGCAATGACTCAGAGAAGTTTTCTGCCCTCCAGCCAAGCCATTGGCACAGACACTGCAAGGCAAAGTGCCCCAGGCTGTGTGACTGCACTGAAGTGCCTCCTCTGAGGCACCGGGACATGGCACAGTGCCTTTGGATCCCCTTCCCCAGCAGTCCCTTGTGAGACAGGATGTTTCCTTAGAAATGTTTGTTGGTATTTACACAGTGAGTTCAGATAGAGACTGGCCATAGCTCCTATTCAATTGTTCAAGTGACACTTCAGATCCTCTGCTTGATACACTACTATTGAGAGAGACAGAATTCTCATTAAGGCTTGGTTTAGGCAGGATATCCAAGGCTTCTGGATGTAAAAAGATAGAACCAGCATAGGTACTAATACTGCTCTGTGCTAATATTTCCTCCTTTCAACATGATCCCCAAAAGGTCATAAGTGAAGAAGAAAGTGACAATAAACATGTTTTACACAATTTTAAGGAAAAGAGCTTTGGTCTGATTCCAGATATCGTCAGCAGGATGAACACAGAGGGCAACATTTAGTTATAGATTAATAATCCAAGTACAAATAGTTCTGAACAAATTGAAAAAACATAAACCCACAATATTAAGCAAACCACAGGGCAAAGATCACTCAATTCTCAGAGCTATATTATTTTTAAGTGGGGAAACAAACCATACAGAAGTCATTGAACTCTGTGATGTCAATATCAAGGTGAGCCAGCCTGAATGAAACATGCCACAAAGAGTTATGAAATGTAAAATCCAAGTAAAGCATGTGGAATTTACATGAACAGCAGTGAACTCACTGAACCAGAAAATTGACATTTTTTCAAAAGTTCTCAAAATTCTTTAGGTTGGAGAGTATAATGCCAAGTTATACATCAAATAATCAAAAAAATTTCACAGGAAAGCAAATTAACTATAACATTCTATTATTCTTGTTTTACTGTAATATGTTAAGGTCACTAGAATCAACTTGAATTATATAATCCTCTGCTTGTAAGACTACCTAAACCAAGTAATTAATTCTCCACTTTTCTATCAGTAAATGAAGAAAACAAGAGACAGAAATATTTCTTCCACCAGGAAAACAGCAACACTTTTCTCTGGAGAGACACATTTTGAACTATTGCATAAACTGCAAATCACCTTACATAGTCTGGTTTTGCACTGTGTTTTTCAACTGGTCACCCTGTACCTCATGCATCATTACCACCGAAGAATTATTCTAAGAAAGTTAAATGCAATACAGGCCAGAACTAACATGTAAAACCTGCTCACTCACTCTTCATTAGAGAACTGGAGATAAATATGAGTTGAGAGTTGAATTTTGCCACAAATTTTGCATTAATACTTGGACAATAATTCTGTTATATCACTATTCTAGGGCATAAACAATTTTCTGTCATCCAGTGATAACAGCAGAATGGTCATCCGTCTATCATTTTAATAAAACCATTTTGTCAGAAAAGGTTGTTAGATATCACACAGTGAATGCTAGGCTATCAAATTAACCATTATCTATCCACCCCAGACAATCTCCAGACTGTGTTTCTCCTCTAAAAATTAAAAGATACAACATTGTAGACCTCAGGTCACTGGCACATGAAAACCACCCCATTATATCAGGGTTATTTTATAAATAATGGTTCCTGAAAATTTATCTGCCCACACTCCAATATGGATCTTTATGAAATAATTCTTACTGTGTGATCAGAAAAAACCCAATACATTAAGATTGGTAAACTTAAAACATAGCGACAAATCATTTTGTGCTCTGGATTTAAATGCAGATACTTTATGTTGCAGTTTACTTCAGATCTTTCCCAAGATCTGTTACCTAGTAATATTTTATGTAGGTGAAGTGTCACAGAAATGGCTATACCCCTAGTGAAATATAAACTCTGAAACTTGCACAATTGTGCATTTTCTTTTGACAAAAGAAACTTGGTCATATTTCTAGCTGTTTCTCTTTATGAATGTTTTTAATTTTGCCTTATAAATACATTTGAAATAAAGTGAAAAATTACACGTTTAAATTTTTAGTCCAGCTGCATAAGTCAATATTTATGATAAAACGTAGTAGAGGAAAAAAAAAAGATAATTTTTCATGCTTTGAATTATCACAATTTGTACATGAAGATTTCCTGGACAGTCTGAGGTCTGATAACATTTGTGTCATAACTGAAGCTTTCTCATGTCCTCTTAGTTTCAACTCTCAGTATTTGGATAAATTCGTAATACTGAGTAACAAACAAAGCAGCTTTCTTTTATTTTCTAAACAGATGATTTCTTCCAATTCTTAATGAGATATGAATCAAACTTTGATCTTCAAGGTGAATCATTCATTAATCATAAAGAAAACATGATTAAATAAGGGACACATCAGCACATATTGTAAAAATAAAAGCTTGCACAAGCCTTTTATTTAATATTAACTTCATTATGTTTTCATGTGAATTCTTGGAAGTTGGTTATCCCAGCTTAAAGTTAATATTTCCTTAGGAAAAAATCTGTATCATGTGATTATTCTCCATGTAGTTAGGTAGCTTTATACACGTTAATGGTTAAACTACTTCAGAAATGACATTAAACCAGAGAGGAGTGCAGAGAGTTTCCACTGATTCTGTTGTGTCTTTAAGTTACTCTGACATATAATACAGACAAAAGTACATGATAGGAAGAATGAAGAAAATACATTCAGAGAAGCATACACTGCTTTATGGAACTGCATGATAGAGAAGAAAAAGAGAATATATTCGCTGTTCTCTCAGGATGATCTGTTGGCCAGTCTAGTTCCTGCTCACAATTTAGAGCAATTCTGTAAAGAAATCATCTTTCTTTTTTACTGTTTATTCTATTTTTAATAAATTGACCAATCAATTGAAACAATATTCAAGCTGCAACTATTCATGAGAGAGGAAAAGGTGTCCTACCTTTGATAGTTAACACCATTTTCACTAATAACTGGTTGGGGTTTTTTTCAGGCGGCAGGAAAAAAAAGGAATTCATCAGTAAAGTAAAACTTTGTGTCCTGAGAATAGTACCTATCTCCTTCATACCTATTTTATATCCACTTTAAATTTAATAAGCCTGAAGTTGTTCTGCTTGGAGGACTTCCCTCCCACCACAACAAGCGTAAGGTCTAGTAAAGGCTACGGCAGCTTTGGGAGGAGTTACCTCATCTGTCTGAAAAAGCAACAGCTGAAATGTGAATGCATTAGCAAGAAAACTTCAACTGACAGAAGCCAGCATCCACCTCCATGAATGCACCGACAACAAATCTGCCATTTGGATAGGAATGTCTTTCTTTTCCTTTATTCTCTGAAGGAGCTGCAGTTTAAAAGCTTGGAAGGCACATACAGAAAACCACAGAGCATAATCTCAGCACCTGTATGTCTGTGAGCACTTAACCTTTCAGGAAACCCTGACAGTCACAGCTATGGATGAAATATATAGTCCATTGATTTTTTTTTTTCCCTGCAAGAATATATCTATTATATACACCACACATACAGCAGTAGGTCTTCACCTGCTATCAATAGGCCATGCATGCAACACAGCTATGGGTTGTGCCTAACTCTGACAGAGACACTGTATCTGTAAGATCCTCAGAGGCTGCAGGAGATGCTGTCAGGTTTAGGAGAAACAAAACATCAACCTGAGGAAACACCTGAGACACCCAGCATCACAGACTCCTGTTTCAGGAAAAGTGCAGAGAGAAACAGAAAAGAATGGAACAAATGGGAAAAGCTTCAAGAGGATGGATAATGAAAGCCGGTATAACCAGATAATTGCTCACTGCTTTATCGCCCAGGTATTGCACACCAAGTGTCATGCAGCGGTTAGTTATGCTGTAAGGCAACATCCAGCAGTCACAAAATCTTCCTCAGTAAGGAAGCTCCTAGATTCAACAAAACCTGTGAGACTACTCAGCTTTGTAAGCAGGAAGGCAGGTTTTAAGGAAACATCCTGGCTAATCGTGTAGGAAACAGCACAAGTGAAAATCCAAACCAGGAAAGCAATCTGCACCCACAGGAAAGTTTGGTCCCAGGTGACCACAAAACAGTTGAGACAATCATGTCCTTCCTTTCAAGGGTCTCTAAGTACTGCTCCAGTGAAATACATGAATGAAATGGAATGGAATAAAACCCAAAACCTCAAAAGATAGTGTCAGTTTGTGTCACAAAATTCATGTTCAAGTTTTCTACAATTTACCCAAAGAAGAGATTCAAGTCCTGGAGGGCTGTGACTGTGTCTTTCCCCTCAACCTCCATCCGTTAATAATGAACTACGTAATCTATGTGTCATGTGATATAGTCATCAAAAAGTGATATACCTGCACATAACACATACAAAACAATATGAGAAGATATTTTTAAGAAGAAGAGAGAACCTTAAACATTAATAAGTAGCAAATCTGTGAAATCAAAGCATTTTCCTCCTTTTTTTTTATAATAGCCTTTCATTCTTTTTATGATTTGTCTTTGAAAGCTCTTAAGCTCTTCCTGTGGATGACAGTTGATATTGTTCTTCCATCCTGCTGCAGACAGCACAAGGGAGGGAGGGAAAAGAAAAAAAACCCTATTGTACAGCTTTTCGTCTCTGAAACATGATTTTTATAATTAATATATACAACTGAGAAGAGAAAGGTACGTTATAATGAAGTGCAATTAAGAGGTGTTTGTTCCTGTCCCACACATAAGATGACTATAATTTCCTTGGCTGTTTAGAAGTCAACCATTATCATTACATTTCACACATCTTTTCTACTTTTTTTTGCACTTCTGATGTTGTTTATTTTCAATTAAAAACTCCAAATAAACATACATACAGAAAATCTGATATTCAAGTAACATCATCTTTTAATTATATTGTGCAGTGATCATTAAACCTAGTGCTTATACTAACCTCTTTGGATTTAATTTCATAGGCATGAATGGATCTGTCAATTTTGCATTACACTGAAATTCATGCAAGGGAGAACAGAATGTGCACTTACACAGCTTATATTGCATGTAACCACTGATGTATTATTAGAGGAGTAATTTAAAGCTATTCTTTTGGCATTGTTGTTTTTAAATTCCCCAACTCCGTATCACAGCACAGTTTTCTACTTTACATTTTGCATTAATATTATTTGCATTACTGCAGTGACTACCCTCTCTAATCTCACACACACCCACACAAAGAAGCAATCACTGCCTGCGAGACCTCACAGAGTGAAGTTATTAGAGGGACAAACCATGAAGAAAAAGATACATTCTCACTGACGTGATGGTGACATTTTTGTCAGCCTTAAATGCAACTCCCTAGAGAAGTCTCCTTCCCAGTTATGTCCTGGCCAAAGTTGGGACCAGTCCAGCTAAAGCCACAACAGATCAGAGCTGGGAGTCTTTGGCTGCCCTAACCCAGCAAAGAGCCCTGCAGTGACTGGGGAAGTTCAGAACGACAGCTGAGTCTGTGTTTTGGGCTGAACTGCCATTAACGGGGGATCTAGACAAATGCTTTCTTTCCCGTTTAAATTTGTAAAACCTTTATAAAGTGAGCCCAAAAGAAGCTACAAAGGACCGGTTGCTGACAGACAAACAGATGCAGACAGAGAAATTGAAAACTATGGCCTGATTAAAGCCCACAGAAAGATATGGAAAGATTAACTTTGAGCACAGTGGGCTCCTGCATGGAGGCAATTTAACTCAATGGGAAGTAGATGTTACCTTATCTTCAAATAAGAAAATAATTTTTCTGTTTAGGTACTTCTACTGCTGAAATTATTCTTTGACACTAAAATTACTTGGTTTTCTTTTCCCAGTTTTGCTCATGTGCCACTATTTCTGCTGAAAATTCTGATAGACATAATTGTATTTCTCTATGTGCATTTGTGCCAATTAAGCTAAATAACTCAATTGTTCTTGCGATGAGTATGAACTCATTTACCAGAGCAAATATTTTCTTTCGATTGTTTTTGTATGTTTTTGTTTCTACAGAATACTTCCTGAGAAAAATAGTTCAGCTTTAGCAGTAAAAGACTACTTCTTATCTATGTAAGATGTGGTTGTGGTTGTTAATGCTGTTGTTGGAATTTTTTTTTTTTTTTTGTGGCTGTAGTTCTAAAAATATCTAAAGAGATAAATTTACTACATTTTCCATACTGGAAAAATACATATTGTCCTTTTACCGCTTTGGTTTACGGGCTTATCTTCATGTTTGTGCATTTTCCCTCACTCAGTACACTGTTCCAACAAGAGATCAGCCTTATTTGACTGACACAGAGCTGATATAAATTAGGAGATGGATTCCTATACACTACATTCTTCAGAAAAATTTACCCACATTATTGTCCATTTGCTGTCTATATTAAGTGCATTGACTTACAGTTGGTATTTTCCTGACTTTAATACTGTTTTCTTCTAATATAATATAAATTGATGGAAAGGCATTTCTAATAGTCTGAAATATTTCTTGAAACTACGCAATAGAATACACTATCAGGTTAGCATTATCTGCCATTGATATATTATATTGTATTGTTTCCCCTTTATCTTCTGTTTTATATTAGAAGAAGTCATAAAAACTTGTATTGCAAAAAGCCAACAATTCAATTTGCTCTATTCCAGCAGTTAAAAAAAAACCTTCAGTTTGCCAAAGCACGGAGCATATCCCAGCTGCTCTTTGGAAAGATGTGATAGAGTGACCATACAGATTTCTCACTTGCATGATGAAAGACAGACTTGGTGGTATTTGTACTTTATTCATTGATTAGAAGCAAGGAGCCAGCCAGAGACATATCTTTCAACAGCTATAGAAGATTAAAAGTTATATTTTAAATGTGAGAATACAGCACCAGTTGACAAAGTTTACAGCCTTGCTAATTTTATCCTTTGGGTTGCACAAAAGTAGTAAAAATAAGAAAAAAACCTTCCTATCTTGGTCTCCTTTCTAGACTTCCCAACCTCCTTATTAGCCCTTCCTTCCTTCTCCCTTCCCATTTTATTAGGAATCATCCATAAAGCATCTAGAAGTTGTTGAAAGGAAAAAACTGAAACTGCATGAGCTAACCAGCAGCTGCCCAGTGAAGCTGCATGCAGCCTGTACACAAAACTTCAATTACTAGCTCTGCTGAGTTCAAAGGGATTATTTCTGGGAATAAATGTTCTGGTGTTCTAGCATGGACACTACCTGATCTAAATGGAGCAGTGAAAGGGACTTTTCTCCTCCTCTCTCTTGCCCTTTTTGGTAAAATCTCTTCGAACATTTACGTGCTACTGGATTGTTTCCCTCCTTCTCACCAAAGCCTACTCATTTTTACAACAGTATGGTTTAGACCTCTATTATCCTATTAATCAGCCTTATAACATCTTACCACTTCTGCGATAATGACAGAAAATACTGAGAATTCAACATTCCAGAATGAAAAGCAGTGTAAATCCTACACTTCCAATGAAATTCATAGCTTGAAGTGTTCCACTGTTATAAGTCATATTGTTCTAAAGGAGGGATTTCACAACGCATCTTCACTCCTCCTCCTTCCAAAGTAGTCTTTAAATTGAGGCACAACCCACAGTTCAAGTTTGCTTTGCTCAGAAAGGCTCTAAATGCTCCCTGTAGCACAGCAGGAGGCTGCTTTAAGGCAGCTGAGATTGGTGGGTAGATAAAGAAGGCATGAGACCACAATTACACCCCATTTCAATGATATGTCTGGAGCTCCAGTGACTCCAGACAAAGAAGGTGAAGTGTATGGAAGCTGATATCTCTTCAAGACAGACCTAAAACTACCTGTCAGGGCTGCAGATGTAAAGCTGTTACCAAGAGCAATTCAGACTTTTCCTGCTGGGAGCCAAAGATGCTGCAGAATCATTTACAACAGGCTGTGTGGAGTATCTGGTTATGAGAGAAGGGAAGCACAAATGTTTCTGAAGTGCACTGGAGGGAATTCATCATCACCACGAGAAGATCTGAAAGCCTGGAATAGGATTCAGAAGCAGGCACTATCTGACTCACTCAGGATACCCAACATAAAAACTCAAAGAAGCTCAACTCTGCCATTTCCATGAAGCTGGGAAAAGTCTCTTATACTCACCTAGCAGCCTCCTGGGAAGAGAAAAAGCATATTCATGTCCTACTCATCATGAAAGGAATTGCTTTTATGCCCCGGGAGTTATTTGGACTCTTCTGAAACTAAGCATCATTGAGATTAGCTCAACACATCAAGACAAACAGCAACTTTATTAGACACATATCACTCATTTCTGATTTTGGCTAAAGCACTCGGTACAAAATTAATCTGGTGTATAGAACAACTGAGTCAAAGCAGCAATCTAAACAACTACTGAGTGTCTGAAACTGCTTCCTACTCCCACGTTTTTCTAGTAGAAACGTCAAACACAAGACCTTGCAAAAAAAAAAAAGTGAGAAAGATTTCTCGAGAAATCACCCTTGGCTAAGCCCAAATCAAAAACTCAGTCCTCTCCCCGAATTGAGAGGGACTCTAGTTTCTACTAGGAAAAGGAGTAAAGCAGTGTTTGCTGATCCAGGGCATAAGACTGAGGTCTCAGTCCTGGAAATAGAAACAAAATCCTATTTGACTTCCCCATATTTATTTCTTGATCAAAATATGAAACATGTTAAACCCCAGAAATAACACCTCAGAACACATGATATTATTATGTAAACATGATGGGCACAGTGGAACACATGGACATGTCATGTAGTAGACATGAGTTTATCAGCTTACCCCTGAAAGACGTAAGTGAAGTATTGATTCGAGCACCATTTGAACTACCCTGACATTTAAAGATAATTCTGCGTGATTCCTAAATCATAATAAAAATCCTTTCAATTTTCTCTTTGCATTGAGGCTCAATATAGATCTAACTATTCAAGGAAATGTGTCCATGTATCCCAGATGTTGCCTTTATTTTCTGAAGTGTAGGTGACTCTTCTGTGAGCTACCTTAGAATGAAACCATGCAGTAACTCAGAGATTAATATACACGGTGAGATGCATTTCACACAAATATCTAGCTCTCAACACATTTCTACACCAACCAAATGTCGCTGGACGCCAATAAAATAATTCCCAAGTCCACAGCTCATGTGGACATAATTTGCTTTTGCAGTTATTTAATTTGAATTACTTTCTTCTGGCAAATCCTGACACCAAACTTCCTTTCTTCCTGCATCACTAACACCTGCTATACCAGAGCACCTGTCAGGTTTCAAACCCTGAGCTGTTCATTAAGCTTCACAACCTTCCTATGTGAAGTAAGTACCAATATATTATCTCCCTCTGAAGAGGAAGAAAATGTTTACACCATGGAAAAGCTGGATGCAAATTTTTTCTTTGAAGTCTGCAGCACAGACCTGTGACTTAGGTATTTGTGGTTTGAAAAATTTGTAACTTAAGTATTTTTACCATCTGTTTATTTACACTGGAAGCTTTTCAGTACTCATTAGGAGCACATCACTCATCATGCACTCTCTTTTGCTCCGAAAATTAGGTGCTTTTTATTTATTTATAAAAGCTTTATTGCTGAGCTGCTTCCACTGTTTTCTCCTAATTTGTACATTCTCCTAACCACTACATAAAGAATTATAAGTTTGAAATGTTTCATTTTTTATTCAGTGATCTGGAATGCACACAAATACTGCACCCATTGAAGTAAATGAGGAAGTTTTTCATTTCAGTGACAGAATATCACTTGGATATATTTTTAGCAATAATGTTCTCACAACTTGGTTGCACCACTACTATGAAGATTTCTGTAAAAACCTTTGCCTATCCTCATGCTCTCCAATTTTACTTTTCAGAAGAAATATCACAGCTTTTGTGTTAGCTGAATTATGGAAAACATGAAATTATGGAATAACTGGTTAAATTGAAATAAGCATTTTTTTATTAACCTCAGTGAAGGTAGGATTTCTTGATGGCAAGGAAAAAACTGCTGAAATCTTATAACCCTGCAGAATCTGACCCTAATTATGGAAATGAAGTGACTCTGCTGAAGTCAGGTTTCTACAGTGAAATTTCCACTGGCCCCTAAAGATGGAGATAGAAGAAACTTAATTCTCTGCAAATGCTTTTATTAGCAGCAAGAAAAACATTAAGAAATACTCAGAATTAAGACAGATACAGACACCAGAAAAATACAAGTACAGATGTTGATGTCAGCTTTGACAGCTACACTGCTGACTGGCATATGCATGTTGACAGCTGAGGATGAAGGGCTAAAGTAGGAGGAGAAAAATATTCCAATTCAATTTAATTGATGCAAATGACTACGACATAAGTAAACTATAACATGAGCTATGAAACAGGAACACCAGATGCATGCAAATTTAAGTACTTTGTGAATTTTTATATTAAATGTATACCAGTAAGTGATCAAAGTCATCCTCTCTAAACGTGGGTATATTTTAAAAATCATTCTAAGGAAAAATACTGCATTTACCACGATCAAAATGAAAGAACTAAGACAGTTCATACACTGAAACAGTTAATTACATACTGGATCATTTCAGTAAATGCTAATAGACCAAAAACTCAGTAGCCTAGAAATTAGCTGGGAAAAACACTCAAGGATAGCTATTTTGCTATACTTCAGGGAGCAACATACATTTCCTAGATTTTTCCCTCTGCTCCCCATTATCCCTTGTTCATAAAATATTCCAATTCAATATTTTACGAACAGAAATGCACAAGACAGATTCCTGTTTCTCATGAACATTAGTTTCTCGTAATTTGATTTGCCCTGTGCTTGATGCACCCTTCTGTCTAAGGCAAGTGCTTGGAGATCTTGCAGAACTTTGGCAAAAATACTAAAGTTTCTGGAAGGTTTTTCTGAAATCATTGCCAAACTTGTTCAGCAGTTACCATATTTGTGACTATAAGTGAGTATATAATTTCAAAATGGATCTACATTGAAACCTATTCAAATTAACTTATTTATACATTGTGAATATCAAAGTAAATAAAGGTCAAGCTTTTCAAAACATTAGTTCTAAACATATTCTACCTTCAATTCAAACTACAATTTAAAATAAATAAATTTTGAATTATTTTAGCTGCAGCTGCCCTGCTTGACATTTAAAAAAAAAATCCAGAAAAAAAGTTTAGGATTTGTGTCAAATTTTTTACTATCGAGGTTTAAAAAAGTTTCTTCTCCAACAAACTAAAAAAAAAACCAAAATAAAAATGTCTGTTTAGCACAAAATTAAATGTCTTCTTTAGAGCATTTTAACTGCTTATAAAAAGTCAAGGCTTCTGCAGATTGGAAATACAGAGAGAGCTACATGAAGAGAGTGAGGGAGGCAGATTCAACATTTTGATATTTCAACATGTCTTTTTTACTTGAATGTGTTCACCAAATTTAACTGAAATTCATTGCTACTTTTAGGTGCCAAGAATCAAGGTACTCAGTGAATTGGTATTTATCAGAAAAAAAATACAAAGAGAAGTCATCCAGATATCTACGGTAACTTAAAGTGTCCAGAGAGTAAAGCCCATTGGACTGTGTGTTTTAAGGAGTCATCACAGACGAACAAAATAACAGTTGAAATAAACTACTTTTTATTTTTTTTCCTCTCATCCATAGAATCATCTTCAAACCAATTGTTCTGGAGCTGATGTTACATACTCACAGGCAAACCACCTGCGTGGACAGAAAGTTCCTGAAATGCAGAGTTCCCAGCACAAGCCTTACTTGTGCCCCTTCTGATCCTGATCCTGGGCTGCTCCAACACAGGGAGTGCCCATGAAATGTGGACAGAGACGGCTATCTGCCACTGCTGCTGACCACCCTTAGATCCCTTCCCCTCAGGATGCTGCAGCTGAAGCTGGCTGGGTGCTCCCTGACCACTCTTTCCAAAGTTCCCTCCCAAGGCAAGCTTGGACCATGCATTGTCCATATAAATAAGGGGCAGGAGGACTCTGAGCCAAGCTGGAGCTGACTGCAAACATGGGACAGTTTGCCTAGACCACAGTCCACACTCAAGAACTTCATGATAAAGTAAATTGCCAGCCAGACAGAACAGCCCCAACTGGCCACGAGATCTCTAATTCGAGATGGAGTCAAGTCACCCCTCAGCCTTGAAAACCCTGCTGGAACAACTCTCCTGTGTTCTGCTCTGTATTTCTCCACTGATAATCAGAGGACTCTGAGCTGTAAGCTGTTTATGCAAAGAGCTGGACAGCCAACTTAAATCAGAATCTGATATCCCAAAATCAGTAAACAGGAAAATTAAGGAATATTATAATTTAAATTTTTAAAATACTGGACACACACATGATCACACAAAAGGTCAATCAGGCAAGCAAATACCATTAGTCAGAGGGAAGCCTGTTTCACGGGTGCTCCTATTTTGAAGGCTCAGTATTCATGAATGAAACATTATTTCAGTCCTCAAATCTGTGTACAATTTACTATGAAATGTTGATTCATAATTCTTCCCAAGCTTTTAATGCAGGAATTATATGTATATTTTAAGATAACGATACAGGCCACTTCATAAACACTGTCTTTGATGCAAAAGATCAGACAACTCTTACTGGCTTTTATTAGTAGAGGAGGAAAGTGAGGTTTGGCGTCAGCAGACAGACTATTGTATGTACAATATCTGTGACTTAAGTTTACTCCAAGTTGGCTCCTTTGTAAATTCCCCAGGCTCTATGAAATCTAGAGTTGGGGCTGATAAAAACACTGAAAAATAAAAAGGCATCCAAAAAAGCATTTTATAAATGCAGCATATTTTATAAAAAGCAATTTCAAATCTGCTCCAGGTAGACACATAAAATCTTATGAATAAGTTCAAAGCATGGTTAGAAAACTTTTATGCACTCCCTTAAAATAAAAAAGAATGCATATGCATGTTTGGAGAATCTTTGATATAGGTATGTGTGTGCACACAACAGAGTCTGAATTAAATCATTTCCTTGGTATGAATATGTAAACGTCAGTTTTTGCTAAATAAATAACTTTTATTTTTGCTCTGACAAACAGATGCTGCAGCAACAGACACTCACTCTCTACTTGATTCATGGTGCTGTTCATTTTCTGGGAAGTTCCATATGTAATAAGCCAACACAGGGCACTGCCCTAGAGGAAACCTTGATGGACCCACCAACTGCCTGGGGCAGGGGTGTAGGTGGGGAAAGCCCGGTGAAAGGCCATGCTTGTGGGAGATCGGATTCACTGGGCCTCCCAGAAAATAACTGCTCATGAGATCCTTATATATCAAATGTAAAGGTGAGTTCTTGTAGTGAAATCTCAAAGAAGCAGCAGTGAAAGTGTTGCTGTTGTCTCTTCTCAATAGTGAAACCCCCACAACTCTGGAGGCACACAAGGATTAATCACCAGATGTTGGTAAAAAACAATGTATTTTTTAATATAATATATATTTAATTACTTAATAATTAAAAGTATATTTAATTATTCCAATTCTACTTATGACATTTAAATACACCAGCATTAGTTGATGAAAAAGTACTTCCTTTCATCCTGCTCACCATCTATCAAGAATAGAGATCCCTTTTGCAAGCCTGCTAAATTCCCTGTTTAATGGGAGGGAGGGGAAGGAGGTGTTAACATGCTAACTCACTCTTTCAGACTCAGATTTTGGGTATTCCAATAGATTTTTATTTTTTTATCTCTGTTATTGCAAACCTGTATATTATTGGCTTAATGCGCTTAGTCTCTACAGGACAGTATTTTCAGCATCCATTTAAGGTATGCTGCCATTAAAATATGGAATTAACATCAGGATACCATGATTCAGCCACATGACAGTGAAAGCAGAATGTGAGGCAAGGGCTCTTCTCCTAAATCCTAACCTTGAAATCCACATAAGAGAGCCATGCAGTGGCTAGAGGAATCGGTTACCAGGAGCTCATCTAAATGAGTGTCATTCTGATACCCACCACTCCATCACCAGCTCTAAGGGAAGTACTGGGATTTTCCCTGCAAAACCTGGGGACGTAGAAATTAATTTCATATAGAAAAAAGGCAAAGTTTACAAACAACCATCTTTAGAATGAATTTCAGGCTTATTATAAGGTATAACAGAAAGAGCCCAGCCTTAGATAAATAGACATTCCAACTGTTCCGTGAAAAATATTTGAACACTTAATAGGAGAGGAATTTTTGGTTAAGACACCTGACTAAAAAAGGAAGAAAACTGAATTCTCCTCTATGCTTTGTCCTAGAGCTCATGACCAATGGTCTATAAATTTGTGATTTAAGTCATAAATTCATGAGTTTTTCTAGCAAGAAGCAGTGGCTTAAGCACTTTTTCCTACTCAATTCAGTACTTCTGTTACAGCTGTTTCAGATATTCACCTGGCAAACTGGATTTGGGTTAAAAATAATGAGGCAAAGATGAACATTTGAAAGACACCTTTTTTTCAAGTACCATATTTGATAAAATATCCACCTTTGGGCATGGTATTAACCCAAATATTTTTCTTTCTCTGGGTGTATCATCTACCTACATAAAGACTAGGACAGGATGCGAGGGACTCAAGGAATCAAGAGTGACCCAAAAATATACATTTGGAAAGACATAAAGTAGTATTCTGAGTAAAAGAATCCCTGACAGTAACACATAGAGCATTTAAAGAGACAGATGAGCAGATAAAGTGAGGTATTATGGGCCAATGTAATTTCATCAATCACAATTGGAACATGGCACCCTTTGGAACAGCGCTGGCACGTGGGAGCCTCTTGGAACAGTGGCAAAGGGGAAGATGAGGAATCATTCATCAGTGCTTCTGACCTCCAGAGAAAAGCAAAAATATCAGAGGCTGGGAAGTAGCTGTTTAGCATCCCCTTATTTACCCACTTCATTTAGTAAATGTATTAAATTAAACTGCAGATGTTCTGCTGTCAGCACAGCAGGGTAGAGGCAGAGTATGAGCAGGCTCTTTCCTGATAGAAACATTTTATGTGCCGTAAATAAACAAACACCATTTTGTTAATTAGTAAATGAATTATTTTTCAAAAATGCTCCACTGGGCTCTTTATAGCCCAAGCTACTGTAGTTCCTATTTTTAACAGAGACCTTGCAATCAAAGAGGGAAAATGTTCAAGCTCTTGGAAATTTTAGCTCTTGAACAACTAATTATCACTATTCCAACCACTTTTTAAGCTAAATATTTTATCTGTACTCCTAATATCAAAATCACAGCAACTACACTGAGAAGGAAACCAGTCTGAAAGGAAAACAACTTAAGAAAAATATCAGCAATATCATGTTCATAAAATTAATTTCATTTTTAAGAATACTTTTGTTATTAATGATCAAAGGGAGATTTCCAGAATATCAAGTGGGAATAATATACAGAAAGAAAAAAATAATACCTAATAAATTTAAACACAAAGACTCACATCAGCCATCCACATACTCTTATAAGAAATCATAATGAAAGACTTATGAAAAGAAAGTCCATTTATACTTCAGAGAAAAAAACACACAGAAAATGAACCCCAAAGTTAACCTTTTGTCTGATAGTTACATATCATTGCATCACTGTGCTCATTTGTTCCAACTTGCTGGCTCAGTAAAGTTTTTAATAGACAGATGGCTAATTTTATAATTTCAACCCAATTTCTTACTGGACCAAGTCCAAAGATCCAGTGTTAGTGTAATGCCATGGATAAAGGTCAACAGAATAAGAGGAGAACATATGCTAATGTCAGC
Organism: Falcunculus frontatus; assembly: GCA_013398115.1. Classification (NCBI taxonomy): domain Eukaryota; kingdom Metazoa; phylum Chordata; class Aves; order Passeriformes; genus Falcunculus; species Falcunculus frontatus. Next base: position 738,198 of record VZRV01007534.1, read on the forward strand.
ATTTCACGTAGTCTTCTTTAACAGAATATACAGTGCTAAGCTGAGGGATTTGCACTGGCTCAACACTAACACCATATGGGTGGCCTGTTGAAAAGTAATGATGGCCTAAGCATAGAATCTTAATCAGGTACTGATGGCCAATGAATCAAATAGCACCACACAAGTAATCACTAAGTGATTAAAAAAAATTACAGAAGATATATTGCTGAAATTACTCTGCTAACTAGAGAAGTGATTTTGTCTTAGCTAAAGCCTGTCACATCATTACCTCTTAATCTTAACCCCAATCTTTTTCATCCTCATACAAATCTTTCACAAATAAAAGGAACTCAATTTTTGGTTGTTATGAACCTTCATGTGCATAAGGAAAATGTACTTGAAGTTTGATAACTCTACATTATTGATTTTAAGAATTTATGAAAGGTGCACATCAAGGGCTGTATGCCTCTCTGTTAACTGTCAGTAAGCAATAGGAAAACTTCTTGCAGGTTTCATAGAGAAGACTTTATTTATTTTCAAAAAAAATTGTTTGCATTGATGGAATTACTTGGTTTCATTAGGTAAGCAAGGCTTGGCTCTGTAGTCTGTGCCTAATAATTGTACCACACATCACTGCTGCCCATGTTGAAATGCTGCTCACTACACATGGCAGGTTGGCCCGCTTCAGAGAGATCTGTGCTATGTGGAGGTAGGAGGGCACCTGCATATCCTTCACTTTCTTTAGGAAAAAAGTGCTGCCTGCTTAAGACAGCCTTGAATATAACTGGAACTTATCAGAGGCAAGGACATAAGATGGATGGTTAAATAGATTGCACTTCCCATATAAATAAATAAATAAGTAAATATCTGTTAGTTGAAGAGTTGCAGTCAATTTCCTCAAAGGAGGGGCTGCAGAAATGCCTGAGAAGTTGCAGCATTGTACTTATAAACCCAGTTTCAAAGACGAGTTCACTTTCTCACCCCACCTTCAATTCCACAATGTATCTCACAGGGAGCAGTTTCGTGACACAGCTAAAGCAATCTGTGTAACCTAATCTCAAAAGTGGCAGTCCTTTCCCTTCCCTTCTTGTCAGATAGGTATTTTCATTTTTTTCCTTCTCCTTTTGGTTCAGCAGAACATAGAAAATTTTCTACTGCTGATAGGAGAAACAGAATAACTCTAAATCAGATCAGCAAGAAGGCAGGTTTACCTCCAAATCAAACAGAGGGTAGGAGGGAAGGGGTTTGTTGAACTGTCTCCTTCACTCTCACATTAGCATAGAGGTTCTGTGAAAAAAGACACTGAAACTTATCTGCTTAAATCTGCAGAGAGATGAGATGATGTCAGTTTTGAGCACACAGATGTTTGGTTTGTGTACAGTTGATTTACATGCATTTAACTGTGGGAATGGGGGGCTGGGGGCAGGATGTACGGAAAAGAACTCAGACAAGAATGCTTTTTCTTCAAAAACTGCTGTAATCTTTTAAAAATAAGCAGTTACACTTGAAAGAAATAGTTTCAAATAATTGGCCTTGATACTCTTAGTTCTGAAGTAGTGGGTACAATGCTAACTGATATGAACACAAGATATTTTTGTAAATAGAGGTTTTGCATTAAAGTTGTATCCTTCTTTTAACGGGACACAGTTTACACTAAGAAACACTTCACCATGTAGATGGGCTACCCTCACAAAAGGAGAAAAGAGATTTTAGAAGTGTTTCAAATCCTCTTTTATGAAAACTTGATCAATTCTAAACCCAAGTAGTCTCTGCAAGGAACTTTGTTCCCTAAATTTCACTTCCTGAAAATGACTACCAACCCTTTCAGGCATGCCCACAGGAATTTATTCAAAACAAAACGAGTAAGTGGAACAAAGCCCAAGATTCTATCTATAGAAACCAGCCTTCAATAATGCCAGGAAAATACCCTCAGAGCTCAACTTTTGTAAATAAATGCTTCTATCATACTACTTTGAAGAGTTTGTTTAAATATCCATAAAGTATTGCCCTTTATTTTTACCCAATAAGTACTGAAAACAGATTCCCTTATAGTGAAATAGCTCTCTGACTTATATTTAAAACTCATCTGGGAAAATGAGAGACTCATACTCTAGAGCGGAACTTTGCATAAAACTTAGAATCAATACAAATAGAAAACTGTTTTCAAGAGATAAAAGTGATTTACAACAGAAAAATCTCAAGGTAACTCAAAGATTATTTGAAACTAGTCAAGGAATTAAATTCTTACAAGCTTTTTAATATTCAAACCTGAATAACTATAGCCTTACTTTTTCTGCTAATATGAAATGTTCTCACTAAATTTAAATATTGTGAAAAAACATTCAGACTAAAAACAAAACACAGCTTAAAGAAATGTCAGACATGTACAAAATTACTGTGAAAGAGGAAAAAGAAGAAAGAAAACCCCCCAGAAATTAGGCCAGTTTTTAGGCTACAAGCCAACTGTTTGCTCTACTTTGCTTTATTTATTAGTTCTTAAGGTATTTAAAACTTCAGCATTAAAACTGGAGAATGATTTGCAAATGAATGCAGTTGCAGTTGTGAAAATATAACTCACAGCTGAATGTGGGTTATTCAGACAAATGGCTGCTTTGTTAGAGGAGGGGAAGTGAAGTTCTGTGTTAATTTATTACAAACTGCAGCATTTCAACGCTGATGTCCAGGCAACAATGTTTTTTATTTCAAGTAATTTATAAGTACTTCCCATAGCACTTAACAGTGATGTCTTTGGCTGTTTCACCATGGTACTAGAGTGTATATGTATTTACTGTGGGAATTTGTTTTTAATAAAACTGTTGTAAGGCATTTTTATTCCTTCTCTTTGTTACATTAGAAACATTCTCTGCATAAGTAATGTATTTTTTCCAACTTGAAAGGCAGCAGATTATGGCCAGCACTGTTTTTGGTTGTGTAAAATAATGACAGGCTAAGTAATTTCTCAACCAAAGCAAGTTATTTCACTTGTCATGATTTTAAAATTTTCTTCCCCCCTCCACTTTAATACCGGTGATGGTTCATGACTTCTTTAAGGTCCCTGCGTTGGTGTAATCGTATCAGTGCCCAGATAAGATCAGGTCAATATAAAAATAAGAAACCAGAGAAAGAAATGCAACATCTGACTTATAAGAAGTACTTGTGGCATCCTTGAAGATGTGATGACAAACTTGCCATGTCAACAGCTAAAACTGCTTCAGCAGCTCATCTTTATGATAAAAAAAATATAAACTTTACAGGTAATCTTCATTTAACTTCAGTTTAGATGAATATCCAGCCAATGGGTAATGCTACACTTTTGTAAGGTCTTAAAAACCCAGATATCAGAAATGTATCACTCAAAATTGTTCTGGAATATGTTTATCCCCATACTCTTATACCATTTGTTTCAAAGGGTTAAATTGTTGCAACTCTTATGGCAAATATAATAATGTAATTTAGTTTTGAATGTCATACTCCGGAGGCTTTTGCAGAATTATTACAGCAGTAGAAAAAATTACAGGCCAAATACTTCTTCATTTAAGTCCCTTAACACTGGTTAATGTGTGTAAACTTGTGACACTTGATTTCTTCTAGTCCTAGATCAAGTTGCTTTTACAAGAAGAACATTTATAAATAATACCATAGTAAAGCTTCTGTAAGAATTGTTTTACACTTATAAAGTAAAAGAGTTGATAGATATTGAAATACATTAAAAAATTGCAGGTAACAAGTTTGTTTTCTCGGACAAATTTAAAACGATCAACTTTCTGAGCCTCTGCTCTAAAGTTCAGACTCCTGCTTAAACACAGAGGGTGAGATTCTTGGCAATGTTAACTATTTTTTAGTTTTCCTTTTAACTTTTAGAAAACCCCCCTCAAAACAAAAAGATTGCTGAAGTGAAAGCCTCAATTCCTCAGTTAGTAGACTCATGCCTGGAATTTTATTGGCCAAATTCTGACATTCAGTCCATTGTCAGCTACTTTATATCTACCTCAAACCACTTCGACATTATTTATCAAAAACATTTGTGAGCAATTCTTGCACAAAAATTCAGCAGAAAACTTCTCATCTTTGGTAAAAAAAAATATTGTTTACTCATTTTGTTTCATGTATTTGCTTTACCCTCTTCAAAGCAGAGAGAGAAAAAAAAAACAAGAAAAAGTTCCCATAAAAATGCTCTTAAGATGAAATGCAGGGAAATACAAAATTTCACCTCAGAATATAAGTGCATATTTGGCATTGGTTTAGAATAATTTCCATAAAGCTAAGTAAACACCTGAAAGTTCTCTCACCAGAGGGAACTTGAGCCTGTCACATTTTCTGTAATCTTAGTGCTTTTCAGTAAAAAGAGATGGGGTTTTTGGTTTGGCTCAGCAGTTTATTTTATCTCAAACCCCATATTTTTTTCTTCTCTTGTACAATGCCAAGTATATTTTTATTCTACTTCTGAATTATTCTAATATATTATATGGGACCAGATCATAAACCCTGACATATTTATTTCATATTTAAACCCTTTTCATATTTAAAGGGGTAAAACAGACTTCCCTGCTCCCAATCTGTGCATCCATCCCCACAAACATCACACAGAAAGAGTGTGGGGAAGAAAACCCTGCAGAGCCATCCATATTTCTCATGGATGCAGCTGAGTTACCACACGGTGTGCACGGAGTGCCAAGGGAGAAGCACAAAATCCATGGAGCAAAGTTAAAACAGCAGATAGCAAATTTCTATACATCTGTGAGGCTGGTTCCCAGTGTCACACCAGAAGCCAGAAGGACTGTGAAATACAGTTTGTAGATAATTCGTTTTCTATCTATAGAGGTGGAGAAATTGGAAAGCAAAATACCAGTTTGTGATTATTCCTATATGTTCTCAACTCTCTAGCTGAAGCTGAAGAGAACGGCCATCCCTTACAATGCAATGTTTCCTGTGAAAGTTTCTGTACATTGAAGTGGATTACAAAGGAAATACGCCAACAACTTCTAAAACATGCTAAAATCATATGATTTTCAGTAACAGCTAAGGGAGTTTATTAATTCTGTGTGTATCCACTGGATTTCCTCAAAACACAAAACCATTAGGGTATATCAGAAATTAGTGAGACCCAAAAAGAGGGATTTGGATGATAATGGAACTCATGAAAGAAGCACACCTCCTTAACAGCGGGGCTCAGTGGGGAGCAAGGCATCTGTTTCATGAAAAATTAAGACCTTGAATTATGCTGCTTTTCAATGAGAAACAAAACTAATACCCGCTGTCATTTACCACGAAAAAACTGTCACAAAGTATGACATCTAACTGACTCAACAGCTTGGTGATCAGAGGTTTTAGAAAATTTTAGAAATATCACGTCCTAAATGAAAAACCAAACCAAAAAACCTCAATCCCAACCATGATGGTTTCCCTTGTTGTCAGTGTGCCCCATCCACTTTTCTAGATGGTTCCTAAAATACATAAAGAACTCCCCTGGGAAAACCTGAGCTGCCTGAAACGGTACCTGGCATTTATGAAACTCTGTGCTTCTCTCCTCTCACTCTTGGATTTCTGTTTGCCTGCTATTAGTATTTTTGCAAATGGAAGGGTTCCTACAGATAATTTTTCCTGACAGTCTCTAAGAACTGCATTCAATAAATATTTTAGGAGCACAGATACTGAATAAGTTTAAAAGTGATAAAGAATAGTGTTTAAATAACTGTTCTTCAGCCATTGTTACATCTCCAGTCTCTTTGTGGAACCATTTTCTGGTTTTTAAGCCTATGCATGCTTAGAATGTTTTTTAGGAGTGGGTAAAGGAGACAGATGAAAAACAAAGAAGAGAAAATAAACTACTTGCAGAGTGTGCTTTTGGCAGATAAACAAGCTGATGTTAGGTTTCATCTTATACTCCACTTAGGTTGCTTCAAGACAGTCTAGACAGGCACACAAGAAATTATCCAAAAAAACTCTGAAGCATGCTAAGTAGGGCACACACAGTGTGGGATACACCCGCATTAAAGCTGTCTCTGCATACTTCAGCTGCCTTGCATGCATGCATGCAGATACAATTTTAAATACTACCACAGTTTTTGTTCTCCTTGTTGTGCAATGCAGTTTTTATTGCCGCAACCTCTGTAACATCACAGGGAGGGTTCCAGGAACTAGGAAAGAGGCTGTAACATCAGAAAGTCTTTATCTGTCTTTTGGGCTCTCCAGTGTTCATGTATGTGGTTGTCCAGATTATTTCATCACACCTTGCTGATCGGAAGTTTTTTGTTGTTATTTTTAATCTGCATAATTAGATTGTCAGTTTTTCTCTCTACAGAGTACCAAAAATACCTGATGCCTTATTCTACTCCCAAGGCACAACTCATAACTGCTGGGATCAGTGCACCAGTTATTACAGAGCTGAGACAGCTCAAAGATGTTTTGTCATCCATACTTAAGCGAAGAAGGAAATCTGCAAAGCTTCTTAGAAGGTCAGGTTGCCTGAAGTATTAATAGTACATTTTACAGTCAGACACAAGGTGTTTTGGTGTACATGTATTCTATAGGGGAAGTGAACAATTAACCTTCTCCACTACTATTCCTCTGATTAAGGCTGGATTTCAGAATATGGGAAAATAAGGTTTACTTTCCAGAACAGATAGGAATAACCAAAATGATGTTACTCAGCTTGCAAGCTTCTCTGATGCAAGATTCTTACTGGCATTATTAGGAATGCTTGTACTGATACACTGAAGGTAAGCAATCCCACAGCTGATACCACCACCACCAAACTGCAGACTCACACCACTTAGCTGCTTAGATGCATCTCCTGGAAAACAATATATATTTGAATATGGAAAGGGTCCATTCCATGACATTGAGCCACAAGTAAAACATGAATTTGCAAGGCAGTGCTTTTCTTCCTTCCTGTCATAGCTGACAGGTCTCAAGGTTGAGAAGTTCAAGACTAGAATCATGAGAAGCTGTATTTATAACTCCACCCTCATATAAATTGGACATTAGAAGTACAGCATTTTGAAGGAATTTGGAGTTTTCAATTTTGAACGTGCATTTAAATCACTGGGATTAAAGGAGACCCCTCAGAGACTCCATGAACAAACCAGCAGGATTCCTATTTGAAGACAAATAGAGCTCATTCTTGTTCTAATAAGCATGCTCACAGTAACAGGGCACTGCTTTAAAATTGTTACAGATAAATGACACTAGACTTTGAATGAATCAGGATGAACAACTAAATTTCTAAATGCTAAGTCTTCAAGATCCAGTGGTCCAAATCCAGGCTTATATCAGAACACTCACTTATAGAGCCAAAAAGTTGCAGAAATACAAGAAAAAGCAGTACTTCAGTCTGTATTTGCAGTGCAGATGACAGTCAAACATCACTAGACAGAGTGGGAAAAATGAGGAGGGAATGGCAATTTCCTCTTCCAAGACATCTGATGGCTTCTCCTTGACACGGTCACTGATATTTTTTAAAGCCTGGAAATATAAGAACTGTGCATTTTTAACTGTCTCTCCGAGGCAATTATAACTGTAACCCCAAGATGGATGGTAAGTGTCTGTATTCTTCCCTATTTTACAGTTAGATACATTCTAGTCAGCCAAAAGAATTACAAGCCTTCTGCAACAGACAGAGAGGCACTGACACCAAAGTTTTGCTCTTTCCTCCTATGTATGTTTCTGCAGTCTATACTGACTTTAAAAAAAAAAAAAAAAAAAGAAAAAAATCTGGTTTCCACAACAACTTATTTTCTACCTATTTATTCTGACCATACAGTAATGGTAGACTGACATTTCAGAGACTCGACAAATACAACCATACAGAGGAATCGAGGTAAGTGACAGAAATAAAGCTCTTTGCCTTGCTGCTGGGGAAGCCATTTTGACATTATCTCTAAGCTACAACTGAAAAGCAGTACCTTTTAGACATTTAAATATTCCACATTAGCTTAATCAGCAGCACACAAAGCTGTGTTTTGACTCCTGCATCTTCACCTGTTTGGTTTCCAACACCTACCACTCCGGGAGCCGCGACAGAGACATTCCTTGCACATTCTCCTAAGAACCAATTACATGCACTGCAAACTTTCTGCTCTGCTCTGCGTTGTACATCAGCTGCTTTAACACCATTTAAAAGCCAACAAATGTACATACACAGATTTCTGTGGTCAGGACATCTGCACTTTCTCAACTGTATCTAAAGCAGAAAAAAATGCCTATTAGTTTAAAATTTGAAGAAAAATTGCCCACAGGAGGAATGGGCATTAGCCATGCTTCACTTCCCTTCTTTTTGTTGACATATGAAGCACTTTTTTTTCTCTTTCTTTCTTTCCAATTCACAGTGAGTCTAAAGAGGTGAATCAGTGCACAGAGAAAAAGAGAGAAAGAGAGGAAAAAAGAAAAAAACCCCACAACCCTCTTTTTCCAGGGTGGGTATGAAATATGAAGGCCCAACAATTGTCTGAGCTCAGTGCATTGGAATAACATTGGTTAAATTATGGATAGTTTTGAATAGTGTCACTTTTTTTTTCTCTGCAGATGGTTGTTCACACAAGGAGTCTGGCCTGCATAATTGTATCACTAATAAGCAGTAAGGCAATTAGTTGTGTAAGTGTGCTATAATCATTCTAACAGAAGAGATGACGAAGAGACAAAAAAAGGAGGGGGGACAAAAAATGTCTTTTCTCAATTCATCAACTGACAGCCATAATTAGATATATATAATTGAAAATTCCACAGTAGGGGGGCCAGCTTATACAAATGAATTTTCTTTGCTTCTCTTATGCATTTTTTCCTTTTGCCTGAACATTCCCCCCAAGAAAAAGGCAGAAAATTTGTCATTCCAGGGGAGCGTATACTGTATGAACCACAGGCTGCTCATTCAGAGCAATGATGTCAGAATAACATCTTTCCCCCCCACTAAGAAATAGACAGCTTTGAACTGAGCCTTTATTAGCTGTTTTCAGTCAGTAGCGAATTAAAAAAACCCAAAACCAAAAAACCCACAACACAACAAAAAGAACTCCAAACCAACGCAGCCTCGGACGATCTATATCAGTTTGCAGAACATGAAATGTAAAACTCTGAGAGGAGAGGTCACCTTTTTTTTCCTATTGACATGAAGACGGCTTGTTTTAGGTGCTGGGGGAAGAGTTCTGAGTTATAATAGAGCATTACATCATCAAGTATTATGGGAAGAAGGGGATTTCTTTTGAGCGAAGCCTGATTATCAAAGGCTATAATTAAATTTGGGCTAAAAATGCCCAAGTGCTTATGAGTTTGTGGAAACTATGCACAGAGCAGCTTTCCACTGAATTAATCAGCTTGCAAGTTTTCATTATTCTGGAGCTTCTCTTTTTAAACTGTAAGCTCACAATCACAGCTTCTTTTTTTTTTTTTTTATCAACAAACTCTTCTAAAATTTAATTGGACAAACCTTAACTGATTTTTTCCCTTTAAAGAGAGAGAATGTTAAGGCTGGAGCTTGTTAATTAAGTTCTTTAAGTGCCCCCAGCTGTGCAATAAATTTTCAAAGCTCCACCACTGCATTTTTTTAAATGTTTGCTCCCATTTTTTTTTAGTTAAAATATTTTTTAAAAAGAAAAAGAACAAGCAACAATAACAGAAGACTTCAGAAAATTCCTATACATATGGATGATCCTGGATGTTGAAAATTGAACTATTAACAAACTGAAGCTGATTAGAATGTAGCTGCAACTACAGGAATGTTTTCAAGGACTGCAGTTAATTAATTTCTTCTAAAATAACTTAGCACCTCTTTTTATTTCTTTTTTTTAAAAGAAGACTTTTTTTAAAGCTGTGTTAGATGTGAATAATTTGAAGTATCCTATATAATTGTTCCACAACAAAATGCTGCTATCTGACATCAGTGAAATGTTTTCTGAAACATTATGCAGAAATTTCCACTAATTCAAGGACCATATGCTTGGCAGGATAAGTCAACATAGTTCTATTATCTTAAAAAATATCAGTGGCCAGGGTTCAAATCTGCAGGCCTCACAATGAGAGGATGAAGATGACATGAAAACTCGTATCTTAACATCAGGTCACCTAAATATATATTTTCATGATTTATTAGCCAGCTATATATGTTTAACTTCTTAATATACCAAAATATTCAGCACCAAATTCTCCTCTACACAAGAAAAATAAAGTGATTATATATATATCCGGCAGGGAAAATTTATTGAAGATGCTGATCATTATAGCTACAAGTAACAAACTTTTGGCACCTTGGGACAGCTCAGAAAGTTTGTTCCTGAAGTACAGAAATAGTATTATATGATCCAAGACTTGAAAAATTATTGTCTTCTTGCCTCGCACATACCAAATCACTAATGGTCTAATGGGAGATCATTGTGTTCTCCCTGAAGAGTCCATCCTGGAGAACCCCAGTACTGACTTTTACTCATTTTTGTAGCCAAATCCACTCTATCTTATCCAAATGTTCATTGTTCTGGAACTCTGACACATCCTAACTGGCCTTGAAAAGTCTGAAGAATGCAAATGAAGACAGCAGCCTTACAGGCCAGTGACAAAACATGAGACAATACTCTGCCAGCTCTATAGAAGCCAGATACGTCAAAAAAATACTTTTGCAACTGTTTGTCTCAGGTGAGGCCCCTGATTGCTGAGTTTACCTGAACCTGTAATCTCCAGACTGAGTAAAGTTTGAGACCTGGTGAGGCCAGGCCACCTCACCAAAGAGAGGATGTTCCTCCAGCTTTTCTATTCACACAATGTTATCAAAGCTCTGACAGAGGGGTCCTGTCCTGGGCAGCACAGGAGGGGGTCAACTGACTTGAGCTCATACATTCTTGCAGCACTAAGAGCTCGGTAGGGCAAACAGAGCAGGGGGAGTTTTGCCATCCCCTTTTAGGTTTGCAGTGTCAGGCCCACCCTAGGCCTAAGAGCTAGCCAAATTAAGAGCTTTTGTCCTGGTGTACTTTTACCCAAAATTTCCTATTACCATTACAGAGCCAGGGTTTGTGCTAAAAACTTGGAATGAAATCACTGAGCACTTGAAACCCCAATCAGTCTTCTGGAGATCTGCTGGTGATTACTGTCAGAAGCATCTTTGAACACTTTTGGCTATTAGGAATTTTCTGACTGATCCAAACACACCCATGGATCCTACTGACTGTGTGAATAGATCCAACTTCTGTGAGAATACATTTCTCAACCTACAGTATCTATCACATTCCAGAAGAGAAAATGAATATTCAGTTAAAATCCTTACTTGTTTGTTCATTATTTCAAGCTGTTTCTTCAGCTCGTAAGACAACATTTTTCATTAGCAAAAATACAATCAGACACACACAAAGAAATGAGACTTATTTTGGAAATGCCTTTTGGAAAACCAAAAAATAACAACTACATTTTTCCTTTTGTTGCAGCAGCTGCCTCAGGTGTTCTCTTTCTTGCAAACAATATAATTTATCAGATATTCTAAAAATCTATACTTAAGAAGTTAAATGAATGCGCATTCTACTGTATTATTTTTCTTAAAGAATTAAGGGGTTTATTTTATCTTAAAAGATTCTTGGCTGCATTTCCATGGTGCACAATGACACATTTGGTTCTTTGTGTTTCTAACTAAGTAATGACATAGTTCCTCTAAACCATGAAAAAGGTTGCGTTTGACCAAACAAGAAAGGATGAACTTCTTGGAAATTCTATTGACTGGATCTTGAATTAGACCCAGAACACTGGGACGAATCCTTTCTCCCTGCAGAGCCCTGCTAAACCTGGCTATAGCTGCCATGGCACTGCATTGTTTCCTCCTTATTCACTGGGTACAGTAGTATCAACACAAACTGTACTCAACTGCTGAAAGCTTGATTCTCAAACATATGGATATGTTGAAAATTAAATTGCAGGGTTTATTTGAATTTATAGACAGCTCGGTGAATGTATTTTTGAGATACAGTCTCCGTCAAGGAGATAGATGTCACCTGCCATGAGGAACATGATTGTATAATGTTAAAATGCCACATTCTCTTTGTAGGTAATTCTATTCAATTGTTTCCCGCAAAGATTTGGGTAATGAACACTTGAGCATCTGTGGTGTGGTTTTTTTTTTTTTCCTTTTCCTGCTCCCCTCCTCCCCCTTCTCAGAATCTTTCCCTGGATTTGTATTTCTTTACTGAATATAAAGCTGCCCAGATTCTTTTTATCAAGTCCCCTTTTGCATTATATTACTGTGGTGTTTCTACTCTTTTATTAAGATCCCTACCACTTCTAAACAGGGAAAATGTTGCAGGACAGAGTAAAGAAGACCCATGTGAAATTACTGAACCTGTGAGACAAATTATTCTCTGGAGTCAGCCAACACTGTGGGAAAGGTTCAACACCCTTTCAGTTAAAGAGTTGCATTATCCTGCTGGTTTAGATTCAAAGATTTCTTTTTTTCTTTTTAATCATCTAGTCAATTACAATTGCCACTTCATTGGACAATTTAAATCCAAGCAATATTTCTCATATCTAACTCTTTTTCTGAAGAATGGCATCTGGTCTGAAATACTGGGTTCTATCATAGCAGACATAAGTAAACAGCTTGTAGAAAATAATTTAGTACACACAACTCTTCCCTCTACCTGTAATTTGTTTTGCTGCTTTTACCCATTCTCTGATTATTTAGATTTTTAAAACACTCTGACAAATTTATCCTATTTTGAAACAGTCTGTAATCCTCAACTAACTGTCATTTACTATTTGGAATTTTATTTACTCAGATTAACAACTCTCAAACAGAATGCTAAACCAAATTCTACTCATCTTTGCTGTAAATTGAAAACGTATCATGCCAATACATAATTATTCATACCACAATCAAAAGTAAATAATTATACCAAACATTTAAGTTGAACCAAAACAAATACCAAATAAACACCAAAATAACACAAGTCATCTGACATCGTTTTCTTCTCCAACACGCTCTCAGGCTGGATTAGAAAAGGCTGATGAGAATAATTAAAAAGTACTGACAAACTAGAGTGTAAGATGACCTGGTGTAGAGCTCGAAATAGAAGGAGGAAAGTATTTTCAGTGCATTCACAGAAGATCATTTTCACGATTCTTTTACTTGCAGCAAGGTCTAAGAAAAGAAAGCATGGCCTTTTAAGAAGATCAAATACCCCGAAATCTTATTAAAACACTGGGGTAAAGACAACTTTAAGAAGTCAGAGATCACAGATTTGATTTTCTGATGGAAAAGCCACATATATAGGATGACTTCTTTTTTGTTTTTAAGAGTGAGACATCTGCTTTCTGTGGGATTCCCTCCAAAGACAGATGATATTTGGCTTGATAATTTATGAAGGTTCATCCTTTTCGAGATTTCTGACAGGAAATACAGCACAGTATCACTGAAACATACCTCATTGTTAAAACCCAAATGCCTTTACACCAACGTATGACTTAAACTAAACAAAACAAGCATCCACAGGTAACAATTACACAATACAGTGCAGCAGTAAGTACATCATTACCACAGAGACACTATTTTTTCTGTCAGTAACTTTAGAAAAAGGAGGATCAGATATTTTCTTTTTCTGGGATTACAAACTGCTACACCAACTGCTCTAAAGGAAACCTTTGGGTTTATCTTCATCTAAATAAACTGCCTGTATTACTTTCATCTACTTAGTGTTGGTTCACAAAGGAGAAATCTCTACTCTAGAGAGAAGATTTGAATCTTGTTCATGACAAGAGCAGAGGAAGAAATAAGGGAGCAAGTATATTTCTGAGATGCTACTAAAAGACAACTTATATTTTAAAACTACAGTAAGATATATTTTTAAAATCCCAAATATTTGATTTTGCATTGTGAATAGTAAATAATCGTGCAATACTAAGCTACCCTTGTAACCGTGACTCTCTTTTTCTATATGAATTTCATGTGTGCATACTGTTTTTTTCCCAAGCAATTAAGTAGAGGCAGCACAGTAAAGAGTAAATGCTCTTTCCTAGTTTCATTTTGGTAATGCTAGATACCTTTTTCACAGGTGTACAGGTTGAAACACTTAAAAGTAGATTAAATATTTCTCCTCTTCTCATGATTTACAGCTTCTGAAATTACTGGCAATCTCTAACAACACCCCGAGTTTTTAGATGGCAATAGAGCAAAGTAACAGTGAAAGCTGAAGTGATCAAATCTCTTAGAAAACTGACATCATAAATACAAAACCAAACCTCTCTCTTACCTCCACCCTCAATGCCCCATTGTTCAAACCCCTTACAAAGAGAAACAAAACCCAAAACAGTAGCAGGAGGATAGTAGCCAGATATCAGAATTATCTGAATACGGGAATAAACTAAACTGCAAAGCACAACTTCCTTTAAAAGATATTCTAAGATGGGAAGTACATTAAAAAGAAATAAAAATAAATAAAGTGGCATGAAAAGTTTTCCAAGATTATGGTGAGATGATTCTGGCCCCAAACATACTGATATTGCACAATTCAGCACGTTTTTCATTGTAACACATTAGCTGTGCCAGCATCCACCAAAACTGAGAATGTAATGAAGCAGGAGTCAGTCAGTGCCACCTCTAGAATGGGAGAAAACAGGCTGGGGAAATGTGATACAGGAAGGTACATCAGGAAACCTTCTTCCACCCCACTGGTTAATTTTTACTAGCAAATCTCTTGAAAAGCACTGTACTGTATCAAGGGCCTTGATGTTTTTAAAACAAAGAATTTATGGGCACTAGAAGTGTAACCTACCTTCCTTTGTTCGCTGAAATACATCATCATTTTGTGTCTTGTGGTAGCAAAAGTAATTCAGAGGATGCTGACAGAAATAATATATATATCATTAAATCTGTCCATTAATATACTCGTGGTATTATAAACATAGCAGTTTGTGGATGACAGAATCTAAAACCAACTCATTTGTTTGTGTCAGTATAAAAATGTAATACACTTTCTTTTCAGATCCAAGCCAAGTGAGGAGAGCCTTCTGAGCAGAAAGTTATCTCTAAACAAGGCACAAGGAACTGAGAGATTAAAATGTAACCTTTGAACATCATTTGCAATTTGCTGCAGCTCTCAGATGTATTGAGAACAACGGTCTCAGCTCAGGTCCGAGATCAAGTTGCTCACAAACAAACAATACTCATTATCATAAATAACATTACTACTTGCAAGGGAGTTATAAACTGTAAACCCAAGGCTTTTAGAGGCCTAGTCTGACATAATCAGACAATGGAATTATTAGCATCTGTTTCTTATAAAGAAATCTAAGCTGATTTATCAGAATGGTAAGACCAAAATGAATACTGAGCTATGCAGAATCCATATAAATAATTTTCAAGACTTTCTACCTGGACAACTTAACACTGCATGGAGCACACATTAGTACCCTTCCATTCATACATCAAACATCAGTGTCTGTTTAGGTACAGATGGAGGACAAGAGTAAAGTTACAGGAAAAAGGTAACTTTTGCTACTAGACTGAACGTGCACAGTTTTTCCAAGAAGGAAGTGATCATGGGGCATCTCAAAGGTTAAGCACCCCTGCAGGACTTTAAGACAGAGCAGCACCACACAAATGGCTGTTTACAAGCAGGACAGGGCATATGAAGCTACCACTGGCCTCCTGCAATCCAAAGTCTTTTGTTACTAGATAGATATTTTTAGAACGTTATAACATACAGAATCTATAATACATTGCAAACATAGCAGCAAAACCTGTCAGGAGAGGAATCAAACATACGACATTATTAATATAAACATGTCTGGAAAAAGTCTTCCATTACCTCCTTAGGGAAAACATGGGTAAAGTCTGTGTGCTTTCTAAAACTTTCCAACTATAAAAGAAAAAACTACTAAGTCACACATGTGGCAAGTCCAGCATAAATAATCCCTAAGAATTCTACAGAAAACAATAATATATCATGCCTGGAAACATCACTGAATTTCACAATGGCTATTGCCTACAAAGTGGGAGTAAACTTCCCCCTTTTTGTATCTCCTTTATTTTATGTCTCAATGTGCATGTCCAGAGAAGGGCAACGGAGCCGGGGAAGAGTTTATTTGTATTCTACTACAGTAAAAAGGGGTCTTTTGAAATATTCTAGTGGTTGCACTGAATGTCTGAATTATCAGTTATGAGAATGAACCTCTTTATTAAGGTCTAAGAGGCTGCTATAGCTTCCCACACAATGATAGGGCATACAAGGCAGCTCTAAGCAAGCCCTTTGAACAACAGTCCACATTAAGGTAATTTATTTCATTATCATGACTTCAGTTAGCTTGTTTTCACTGGACATTTTCACTTTTCCAGTGTCAACAAATGAGCATTAGGACTTTTGTCTAATTTTTAATACAAGAAAAGAATCCTGACCTCAGAAATACTACATCAGAGCAAGAGTGCCTATGCCAGCAAATCTCTGAAAGCAAGTGGTGTAATAAGCATAATAAGTTCAATACAAGTAGTATCATTAAAAAGGAGCAGAGGCACAGCATTGACTAATGCAGGTGTTATGCCTTTACCAAGGTTACTGGCAGAGCACAGTGATAAAGCAGCCAAACCATTCAATGTGACAGGATTTGTGCTAAGATCTCCTACAGAGATCTGGAAGAACAGCTGATACATAACACGAAGACAACTGCTGTGCTTTTCTTGCTTCTGCACATGCTCCAGCACCGGAATTTGAATGGCTGAAGAGATTAATTCAGACAGTAAGGAATTCCCCAGAAAACTGAGCAATAAATGTTCAACAGGCACTTTACTGTTCAAATATTTTGTGCCCACTGCAAAGGATGCTAATGAAGTTGTTGACAGTGTTCTCATTTATGCTAGTGAAGTGAAATATCCACAATATCTGGTGAGGCACCATGTGCCATTTCCTAGTGATAAAGGGACTTGAAAACTAAGTGCTGATCAGCAGCAACAGTTTTATGGGAAAAGAGCTACTGAAGAAGCAAGGCCACAACCTGGGGTAACATGGCCAGGGTGGCTGAAAACTGCCCAAGCTTTTTGTTTCCCTGAAATGGCGTCACTATCAGATCTGACTAGAGGACAACCAACACTGCTTGTGACGGGTGTCCAAGTATCACACATGCTGCTTTGAACAGCTCCATGGAAAAACAATTGTTTCCTGGTTCCCATTTTTATTGTATGTGCACAAATGCATGTACCAAACAGCAGGGATGCTTCCTGCATCGCAAGAGCCAGGTCATGTTCTTTTCCTGCCTGATTCAAAGCAGAGATTTTCATCTCTGATCACCCTATCTAAAGCAGAGTAGAGATGTGAACATCCTTCTGCATCCTAGAGCAATTTCTAAATTATTTCACACATAAAAGCAATCAGACAGTTTCTGTTCATCCTCTGCTCCATGAAGCTAAGTAGGAATAAATCATTTCACTGTAGTATGTTAGGCTGCAGTTAAAGTTTCCTTACCTGTGCAGTACTGAAATCTGTCTGCAATTCTCATTCTATTTTGATTCTTTTTTTTTTTTCTTGTTTAGTTTTACGTTTAGAAAGTTAAAGTCTACTGTCAAAACCTCATCCTGATTATCTGGATTTCCAGAATTTTGTAGGGGACTTGCTGAGAGATCTACCTGAACAATGGCATCCATCTCACAAAGTATGTGAAAAAACTCCCTAACAAATTTAGATTACTCCTAATTAATATATTATAACAGATATGTACAAAAAATACAGATTTGATTCAGCTGCTGAGCATTAACTAGATTACTATTCATAATTACCACCTTACAAATATCTGGTTTCAAAAAAAGAAAAAAAATAGGCATTTATTTCACATTTCTAAGACATTCACTCTTCCAATAATAGAGCGAGAAATCTGGGCTAACAAGGAGAAGTTTATTTAACCTTATTTTGATTCCTCTACAACTCTGTTTCTGGAGACCAGTTATCACAAGTTGCAACTCAGCAAAAATTTAATCAGGCAAAAGGCACAAGGCAGGGGGGATACTGATCTGAGCTGGTATTGAGGACTGGCCAGCTCTGCTCCCAAGGAACTTACCCCAGTGCACACATCCTCTGACTGGCTGATAACAACAGAGCTGTAAAAGGCATTGTTACACCAAGCTCGTATGCAGAATTACTGCACTTGTATGCTGCATTACTGCAGGCTTCCCAGAGAACGAGGCTTGCCAAAACCAGAGTGGTTTATCTGGAAACAGGACTGGCTTTTCTAATAGCCTATAAACAAAACATCCGTGTGACTTAGGAATAAATGTACAGTGTGCAGTTTCTCTTTCTGAACTCAAATTTGGTTTCGAGTTCTTTACTATGCTTATATACGGGTATATGAACATATTTATATACACCCATAAATAGACACATTATACCAAGAAAAAGTAGACTCTTACACAGATTTATGAAATTATTTTGTCATTTTATCAGAAGAACATGGCTGAAATTCTATTCTCACTGCATGTAACACATTCCATCAACCTCGATATTATGCATCTTGGTCGTTTTCTCATATCTAATTTACAAAGCAAAAAAATCCTTTTTGCCATTCCCCCCCTCCAAAAAGGGAACTTTTCCCCCTTGTGATCAATTTCATGTCATTTACTTTAAACAGAGATATCAAATTGTTAAACATTTTAACCACAGTATGTCCTGGTAATTCAATCCTTTGGATTTGCTTGGGTGTCCCAAAGTGTTTTGAGTTCAAACAGCAGAAAGAAACTGCAGTGCTGGTCAGTCCCCTCTTAAATCTTCTTATGGATTTCATTTGCTGTGTGGCCTGAGAGAGGTCAAAAGGTTTTCTCACAGAAGTAGAATTTGAGAAATAATCACCTTATAGACCCACTAAATCAATCATAATTAATGCACTTGCCTAGTTCTGTCAGAGAATTGCTGCTAGAGGGCAAAATAAAGAGGCCCCTTCTAATACAATTTGAAAAGAGATCAGATCTGTCATTTCATCTAATAATTGAGCCAAATGAGAAAAGAGAAGGGTCAGAGTTCATCTGGTGACCTTATGTAAACCCAATAATACATAATTCATTTTCATTTTATGGAATTTATAAGATGCTGTAAACTGTCAAGATACAGACTCATCCGCTTCAGCTTCCAACAAAACCTTCCTGCTCATCACGCAACTCACACTGAGCTGCCAAAACTTTTAAGTGGTATATTCTGGCAGAATAATCCAAAAGCCTTCAGCGAGGACTGGTATTTAATTCATTCTTCCAAGCGTGTGAAGTTAATAACTGAATAAATCACTCGCAGCTCTTTCTGAATGATATAAAACCTGTAATTTATTTACTGAGTTTTACAAATACAGTTAAAACATGTTTTCATGCAAAATGGTTTCTTTTCTTTTTTATTATTGTTATAAAAGATTTTTTTTGCGAACATAGAACATAAATATATATGCCCTCAGAATAGAACACTTCATTCCAAGTCTTAACTGACCATATTCAGTAGAACTCATTTCCATTATTAACTGCACATTAAAAGTAATCTGAAGACCTATTAAGGAATATTTCTCTAGTAGGGAGGTTGCTCTAAAAGCTGAATATTTATTGAAAATATCAGAGAGTTACATTTCCAGTCTGACTTAGCCTTTTTAGTTTCTGTTCTGGGCTACATTCTTTACTCATTCGCACTGCCACAACCAAGTTAGAGCTCTATCTAAGTAATAAAGGTGAATTGATGGTTTATGAGTTATTCCTCAGTGCTTTGTCTCCTTTACTGTCAATACAACCAACATGTAGCAGAGCATCTGGGCGTTCATGACAGAATTTCCTAAGGCGAGTCTGGATTTCTGGGGAGAAGAAATT
This sequence comes from Falcunculus frontatus, assembly GCA_013398115.1. Classification (NCBI taxonomy): domain Eukaryota; kingdom Metazoa; phylum Chordata; class Aves; order Passeriformes; genus Falcunculus; species Falcunculus frontatus. The sequence goes on from VZRV01007534.1 coordinate 757,954, forward strand.
TTTTTATTGAACCAGCCAAGACATAAGCGGTGGGGAATCAGCAGGGATGCTTTTGGCTAATTCTTAAGTTTGAAACAGAAGCAACAAACTTGGGAAGAATATGACAGCTGAGAATAAGTCTAAGTAGATACGCTAATCATAAAAAAAAGGAATTATGATCCAGCACAAAACTCGATTTAGTTATTGGACCATCACAGCTAGGACAGCAGTACCATTATGAAAGTTTATAAAACACTTCCAATACTTGGTTTATTTAGAGATGAGAGGGTTTCATACTGCTTTTTGTGCCATTTGCGAAATACTCAGGGCTGCAGATAAGAAAAAATGTTAAATAACTGGACCAAGATATTCTAGACTATATTGTCCAGTACAAATCCTGCTGAATAGAAACTTCATGAAAGATGCTGCACTGTCTGCTTGATGTTTCACTGGCTCAACACATTTGAGCTTTAAACTCGTGACCTACATTGAACCGGTTTGAAAAGCTGAGAATATAAAGCTGCCATAAAGGAGAACACATGATTCTCCTTGACATAATGCATTTCTGTACTAATTATTTCCAAGGCCTAGTAGAAGGTTGGGTTAGAAAGTACTGAGCAGACTTCATGTCATGGTCGGGAAAAATCATACTGTGCTCCGACAGGTTCCCGGTGTATTCAGCCAGTCCAACTTAGGGCTGTCTCAGATTATTGCAAAGTCTATTGTGTTATCTGGCCAGTCAGTGTAATGGAAGTACAGATTTGTATTAAATCCTCTTTCTTCTCAGCTGTAGCAGATGGAGGACTGAGTCTTTTTCCTTCTGTAATACAACTCCACAGAGATCACTTTAACAATTAATAGAGAAAAATAAAATTCCATACTAAATTACCATATGGTGTCATGTTTCCAGTTAAATGGATAATATATGAAACAGCTACTCATCAGCAGCACTGATAGCAACACTGCCTTGCCCTCCTGCCCTACCATGAACGTTTGATTTTTGAACAGCTTCACCAAGGATCATACTCTGTAATATTTATAGAGAGGAAAACAAAGGCACAGAAATAACAGGTTGTTTTACATCAAACACTAAAACTGAAACCAAATCTTGTGTTCCTTGTGCCATGTACCTCACCAGCAACCTTTCCTTGTAACTTTGACCTCATATAGCAACCCATTGAAGATACATTACTCGCTATTTAATGGCAAAAGTTGATTTGTAAACATAAAACCCGCAAGAAATAAGTATGTCACTCTCAGGTTACCCTTTATCTATTTACCCTTTTTCAGTCTGAAATGACAACATCCTTGTATTTGTCATATTGTTAAAATCTGACCTTTGATCCTAAGGGTCAGTGCACTCCCTGAGGTCATCTGCCCATCTGATTAACACATTCCATAATTTTGGAGGTGGCCAGTTTAGTGGTCTACCCCATTAATCATGGCACTAGAAGCAGCATGAAAAAACCACTAAGGTTATCAAATCCCCACAGGAGATTAGGAAGTTAGATAAGCACATGAAGTTTAACAAACAAAAAGTACATGGACAAACCAAAAGGCATTCAAGGCCTGAAACCTGACACAAGCAAAGCAGCATGAGAAAAACAAACACCAGACTTTTCCTACTTCTAGTTTCTCTCTTAGTAGATTTCATAAAGCTCTGATACTTCCTTTTGTAGACAACATGCATTTTAAAGTCAGAGGAAAATGTGAAATTATTTTAACACTATCCAAACTCACAGTACCATACAGAGCTCAGAAACAACTCACATGAGAGGAGTGACCAGCATGGGACACCACTGACAGAATAGCATCAAACAACCATCAACATGTGCAGTTATCAAGGAAAAGATTAGGAGTGTTGAAGCTTGGTCAGCTTGTGAATTAGTTGCTAAGAGGAAAAAATGCATTTCTTATTATGGGCCTTTTTATATTGTCTATTACAGAGTAAATAAAAATAATAATATAGGCAAAAATAAACTAGAAACGGCCTCATATAATAGGATATTATCCTGAGAATAAGTAAAGTTTTGGATGTGGCCACTGTGCTGTCTAGGAGAGTTGTTCAGCATTTTCAACTCTTCCCTGGTCTTTCCTTCACACATTTTTAGACAGCAAGAGCTGGCACCTGGTTACTGTATCTCCATTTGCTATCAAAGTGAGATTTTGCTTGACATCTTGAACAAATGCAGTAGCTGGATTTGAGGAGAGACTGGCAACTGTCTCACATGGTTGGTCTCTCTTTGCATCTCTTAATCTAATACCAAAAGGAAATTCCCACCCTGGTTCCTGGAATAGCCACTTCCAATCTTGGAATTTCTGTTTTAAATTAAACACTGCAAATAAGTTAAACATCTATTGAAATGTACTGATTTCTCATGAAAAATTATATTCCAAATAAAAATGTATTTAAAAAAAATTTCCCATTAAATTAATTTTCAAAAATATCTGGTTTATAATCAATCAAGTCCTGGTGTTTTCGTTCAGAGAGCAGTAACACATACTTTCATTGTATGGATTTATCATTACTTTTTTCTTATATATCTGTGTAGGAGTAATGTGTATGATAAATATTACTATTGGCACATTATAGCTGAATATGTCATTTGACATCCATTGAAATGTGTAATATTAGCCTGTCATAATTCTACTGCCTGTGAAATGTTACAGTATGACAATAAATAGATTACAAATTTTTAGATTTAGTCTAGATTGAAAATTTAGTTATTTGATTCTGGTTTGCACTACCTTATCAACTTTTCTAGATTAAGAGCACCATTTGTCTATAATAATGAAATAATTTCTCATCTCCTTTTTATGCATCATCACTTTGGCTTGTTGTGAAATTTAAAACTCAATAAAGTAACAAAAAGAAAAAAAAGAAATTTTTAATAGTTAAGGAATTTTTTCTCACAATACAATATTTAGATTTTGTCTTTTTAATATTTAACTGTGTAAAATTAATATAATGTTAAGAAATGAGTTTGTGGAAACAGCTTTTGGAAAATTTCTATCTTGAAATTCCCTAGTTCTTTTCCCTAGATTTTTCAGTTGTTAATATGATGGAAATAATCATGGGATAGTACATATTCCAAACAAAATAACTATTTCCATAGGAAAACAATTTTTTTTTTTTTTACTTCTCAATATGGACTTATCTTTGCATTTTAAAAAGTGTAAAAATTTATAAAAAGAATTTTAATTTCTACTAAAAATTTTTCTGAAAGTGACATTCTTCTAAAAACAAAACTGGAAGATATATTTCTCACCACTAGTTTAATAAATGCCTTCACAATTAGCACAAAATAAAAATAACCATGAATAAATAACTTGTACAAAACTGCTGTCTCAACAGCCAACACATGAGAACAGATCTGTTCATCACATTCTGCCAAACCCGGCTGCACACAGTTACTAAAACTTTCAAGAAAAGAAAGCCAGGCGATATGTGCAGGACAGGGGAACTGCTGTTTGCCCACGGCTGTGCAGGGATCAATACAACTGCTTTGGGTAATCACAGGCTGGAGCTGAAGAAGCTGCAGCAGAGTTCACAGTTCCCTGGCAAACACAACCCTCTCCCTGGGCTGTAAATCTGCCTCACATGAACAAACGTCAGGAGACAGCCAGGTCCAGAGGAATGAAACTGCAACTCAAAGGCAGCTAACAGATTTGGTGGGGGGGGGGGGGGGGGGGAAA